>PNEQ01085757.1:0-17319 GCA_003012365.1 Medauroidea extradentata | reverse complement strand
CGTGTCGTAAACATCGAAGTTTGCATTTTCCGGTTTTATGTACGCCACTAAAACCAACTGACATACCAAACCGGAAAAATTGACAGTGTATAACAATATTGTAGGCTGGGGTTTGACACATATAAAAATAAATAAATAAATTGTTGTATTTTTAAAATAATGTTGAATTTTTTTTAATTTGCATTTTAAAATTCAGTATTTTTATTAAATACTGTCGGTCAACTTGTGCTCTGTGTTAGGTGCCGCACTAATTGTATTTCCAGCTGGTTACTTTTCAAAACCAGCTGTGGATGCAGAGACCGTTGACCTGTGGAGGCCAGCGAAGAGTGACGTTGTGTAGCATTGACCCTGCGCCAAGTCGTTACTACAGCAGGAAGTGAGCGAGCTGTGCCAAACAACCCTTCCCTCCCTTACAACCTAACTTTTACTTTCCCAACTTTGAGTGCAGCCTTGTTCCTGCCTCGCGTCCAAGCTCGAAATAAGCGCGGGCCATTGACCCTCTGCGGCCTGAGATGTCATTCTGGTCTCGCGTGTCCACTCGAGGACCATGCCCCTCTCTTTATACTTCCTTTGCAATACTTATTTTTTAAGTCTAAACGATAGCAGGTATAAAGTGAGCACTAAAAATTTAACCTTTGAAAAATACCACTAGTCGTTACTGTACGTAATTTAACATAAACTGTAGTTGCTTTACTACTTGTATGGTTGGCAGCGAAATTACGCAATGTAGTTCCGTGTATTATCCCATTTAAATACAACAATACTGAAACAAAAGCAGCCGAAATTAAAAAATTGTATTTTATATAAGTCATAACCATTGTATTTATCAAACTGTATGGATTCCTACCAACGACACAATTTATCTTACACGCTCAAACATCAAGTGACGTGTCCAGAGAGGTTAGACATTTCCCGTCGTTAGCCGTTACACGCGGAAAGATACGAATTGGCTGAAAATAGAATTTTAGCAAAGACTTTTTTGAGTGCTCACTTTATCCCGAACTGTCTATATCAAGCATCTGTTTGGCATTTTTCTGTAGAATTGTTTAGTCCTTGTTGGCTAATTTTCATCGGTACAGTTAATACTGTGCGTTCAGCTAATTATGACATTAGTACAACTTTTGTTAATTGACTTATTAGCCATCACGGCAAAACCCATTTTAAACAAAACAACTGCTTAACAGATTTGTGATGCCTGCTTTCGTTTAATCTTTAAAAAAGAAAAAAAAAAACATTATTGCAAACATAAGAGAGATCTGATATGATCTTAAGGGCGCCGCCTAACACGCGCTTCGCATGCGCTGAGTGTGCTCGTAATTATGTTCTTTATGAGCCCTTTTCGGACAAGGATGACGTCGTTAAGACACCATGCTCATTTAAAACACTGTTTTCTAAGCCCTCCAAAGTGAAATACCAGTAGTGAAATGGGAAAGGTTACTGCACTGTGCTTCGAACGACGGGAGGAAATTCGTGACAACGTGGAACGCGAAACGTGGATGATGAAATTTGAGTGAGTTTGACAGTATTTATTTACGAAAAATTACACTCGTCATGAAATAGTTCGTGTATGAGTACTTTTTTTATATACGTTTGAACCGTAAACACTTCCTTCCTTCGCTATTGACGTATTATTTATTGCAGCCGTAGAACCTAGTTGTGTCAACATGATAACCGGCTGTGCTCTTAATATAACGCACATATTTTAAATATTGGGTAAGATAAAAACGTAACGTAATCATTATTGCCAGCAAAAAAGCAACTCTTACGTAGTATTTTTCCACAGGATTCTACTTATCAGGTACTCTCGTCGTACAAACAGGTATACAATGTTAATTTTAGGTTTGCTTGTTTTAGTCATCATGTTTATTTAATTAAAATAAAAAATATTAGTTTTTCGAACGGCTGTTGCATATATTGATCGCCAAGAAGTAGTTTAAATCACAGGTTTGTTCTTTGTTAATTATTCTGGGACATTTCGGGAGTACAGTCTCCTCTCATACGGTGCAATTGTTCGATTACAAGTTCATTAAAGTACACTTACACAGATGGTTAGAAAGTGAGTAGAAATTGATGTAAGCTTGTACGTAGATAAATGTGAGTGCGTGTAAGGGTTTATCTGTATGTATGCCCATATAGATATATATTTTCCCGTCTGTCCGTGTAAAAGTGTGCAATTTTTCTTGAAAAGTTATTTTATGACGACTCTTCGGATTCCGTGTCTTGCCATAATACATTACTTACATTTATCTGACATTTTTGGACGATAAAAATGATTGTGTTTTTACTTATCTCCCAACAAACGTCAGATAACTGATTTATAATCTAACAATGTAAAAAGGTGCAGTAGACTAACATTTAGAACATTAAATGTCAAAAATGAATGTTGATATGCCTTCAGGAGTGGTTGTAGCGGAGAAAATACTGACACACCAGTGTCCTTGAAATTACTCTTCTTGACAGGGTTGCTTCTTCGGAGGGCGCGGAATTTTACTATAGAACTGGCTGTAACTAAATAGTTTACGTCATTTACAAAAATTTGTTTAAACTGAGAAGTTTGCTAGCATCGTTAGCGTAGTGCAAATGTACACCGAGTCAAGAATATGTTCACTTACTTTTGCCAGTTAACTGCAACAGCAACAAAACAAAGATAAAGTGTAATGAAGTCACTGTCCTTTGGCTTCCCCCCCCCCCTCCTCAAGAGTGACGGAACCGTGGACCAGCAGTTGAAATTTTAATTGAAGATGCCGTATGATGCCGGAGATATTGTTTTAACCAACCTGATCAGAAACTGGTGTAATTGCAAGACGTAAATTATGACTTATTTTCTAAGATACCGCCGTCTGTAACACTAAAGTGTGTACATATGTCATATCTCATGAAATACTTAACTGAGCCATGTTGAATATGACTTGTAAGTAGCACTGTGGCAGGTTACATAAATGTACTTCTGTGTACCTGGTACATTATTTCAAAACGACAGCTTTACAAAGTAATTTACGTTGTTAGACACACCTACCAGTTTATTTTACATTGTTTAGCATTGCACATTCGTATAGTTTTACTTATTACTAATCCGCAATGGAAACGTTAAATCGGCTATATTTTAGCCTATTTGTTTACCATTTTGTAAATGAATGTCAAAAAATGTTGTTTGCCAGGAACTTGTGAAACATATTCAAATAAATTTGGGATATAAATTGTTTGGTGGCAGTGCGCCTTAACTTGGAAAGATGTATTTTACATAAAGCAATATCACGAAATGTAAGTCTAATATTGTTAACAGTACTATTTGCTGTTACTAACCATATGTTGATTCGTGAAGAGGATTTGATTTTAAGTAAATCTGGTGCCCCAAAGTACGTACTATGTGCAAGACTCGTTACATTGTAGTTTCAATCGTCTATCTGGAAATGTATATGTGCCCGAGAAAGATGTAATTATGTATTATCTGTCAGGTTCAATCAAATATATGACAAGTATTTTCTCTAAATAGGCCTATAATTTGTGCGTGGTAATTAATAACGTGTCAGCAGTGGTTTGGTTGTATGAAACCTTTCCACTTGTTAAAGGCTGTTCTCTCAATCTGTCAGTAAAAATTAAACCTAATTTATGATGATTAGCCACCGAGCCCAGTGAAAGTCGACTGGTTACTTGAATTGATCAGTTTTGGAAGGTGTTTACCTACTTAATGTGTACTTATTTTTGTGAGTTAGACTGCTTATAAGCCGCTAATTAACTTGATATTTAACTGATTTTCCTAGATTGAATGAAAAAAAATTGACTTGCAGTGTCTTATCTGTAATAAATACCTATAATTCATTGTTGTAATGAGGAAAGGCGAAGTTCTGATTTATTTCTGTTTGTTCCAGGTGAGTTTCTTGTCTGCAATTGGCACGATAATCTTTCGTGTGTGGATGTGGGAGAGTCGACAGAGAGTAGCAGAGATGTGAGTTGAAATGGTTTTGCTTATTTTTTCTTCGCTGTTCTTAATTAGGCTCTTTGTGAGGCCACACTGGTCAGTATAGCTTTGAACCATTGCAGGCCAAGTCGAAACCAGTGAATATTCGCTTATTATCAGTGTTTCTTTACTGATTCACAATGTAGCAGTTCCAACAAATTAAAATAGTGGATAACCTATTATGTTTAGTGCATAGCTACTCATTCGTAATTCGATTGTACAGTGACTGATGCTCTGAAACATATTTCATTAATGTATAATAATATTCTTTGTGAAGCTCAGTACTCGTGAATACCACATAATAACACAACGTTCATACGTGCAGTACACAGATCCAGTACATAAACTATGATTTAATGCAGAGAGTTTTATAATTGTACAACTACAACTCTCCCTATCACAGTCGGTAATTCTAGTTGTATATTAATTTTATTTCGAAGACTTTCAAGAAAAAACGGAATTTATTTATTGATAATTTCTACTAAGTCTATCTTAAAAATAAAAAACAGCAGGGATGAATTGCTAGCTTACACGTCAACACATGGTTACTGTGGTCTGGGTTGGCATTTGATTGCGTTTAAGTGATTGTAAACTGCGTTCTGTATATTCAGTATATGATATATTTTGGTGATACTTTGTTGAGTAGCCTACCTAGTGTGTAAGAAATGTGCAAAACAGGAGTTACATAATCCAAAAAATTGAATAAGTTAACTATAAAAACTTAAATTTTAACATTTTGTAATGCAAATGTCAAAGTTGCACCATATTTGCATGTTCTTCTGCATCTTACAATGAATGTAAGACACCAATGCGCGGAAAATAAGTTTCATTTAATGTAATTGCAGTTTTAATTTTATGATGAAAATCCAAAGTAACAGTAGGAAAACCCTGATTTGAAAGAGAACAAAATATACGATTCCAAATAAATTTCTTTATAGAGTTTCTATAACTTTAAGAAACACTAGAGCAAGCGCATATCATTCTAATTTGTTCGTTTAAAACTTGCATTGCACTCAATATTTTTACTAATGATTTTGTCATATTTAATGTTATGTAAAGTCCCTATACGATCGAAATTCTCTGAAACTCATAAATAACATATTGGCGCCTTATCCCTGCGCCGAGCTGTTTTGCGCGATGTAGACTCAACAGCGAAGCATCGGAATAAGGGCTACACTGGCGCGCACACCTCGTTCATCGATGCGCGAGGCACTGACTGGCGCACAATGTTCCTGGTACTATAACATTTTGAGTTGTGGCCGTATCATTTTATATTGTATTGGTTGAAAATTTGAGCCAAAGTACTTTCTAGAACCGTATATATGTATGTATGTATGTATGTGTACACGCACATATGCTCAGAACAGTTTTATGAAGGCCACAAAATGTTTTGTCAATACGGACCTCACCTTAATTGTCTTGAGTAGTTACAATTTTGTTGCCGCCACTGATGCAAAACTTTACGGGGCGCAGCAAAAAATGTTGTTATCACCATAACAAAACTTGGTGGCGTCCAAAATGACAAAATATTTCGTAGTGGACACAAAGTTTTGTTTGTTTGTTTTGTTTTTAATATGTATGTGTATGTATAGCTGCGAGAGAAGGGCTATTTTACCATTAAGAAGGGTTCAGAAATAAAATTTCCATTTGCTCGTGATGTTTCTCACGTAGGCCCTACTTGAAAGTTGTTCTCTGAAATGCTTTCTTTTCCTAGATATACATTTTGAACGCGTATATAATAACGTTTTAAGTAAACGTGTATTTGTAAACCGTTGCAATGCAGTTCAATCAACTTCATGGGCTTGTGTTGCGTGGTTGAAACTTGGTGTTGTGAAATTATCCGCACGTTTTGTTCTGTTTTCAATGCTACTGTTTTCACAGGCTCTGTGCTCCGCTATCAGTTTACTGGTTCACATAGTGATTGATTGTTGCCGATTTGTGCAAGTGACCTTCGCTGTTTCGCAAGGTAGAAGTTGTTGGTTGACCTTGCTCCAGCGATCTTCCAGGTCTACAGCGGCTCTCCAGCTCCAGCCACACCCCTGTGCAGCGACTACCCTCACTGCTGATAAGCACTGAGAGCTTAGAGGTGTCCGTCAGCAATGAGGGGACGTTCATCGGCAAAGAACCATATTTTTCTCCGTCAGTAGAAATCTATCCTTTCAGAACGTTTGTCAGTATTATTATTGGGCGTGGAACATTACATAAATGGGCATGATATTTACCTTGTTTTGGTCTTGAAAGTGCATCTGCAGTAACTCAAATCCTCTGTGTGATTCAGTTACATTAAGTACGATGAATGTCGTTCCTACAGTACGCGATAGTAAATAGACAACCCCGGGAACTTTCCACGAGATACGCACGGGCATTGGTGCATCCCCAAAGAACAGTCATTTCTCAGAATATTCTGTAAATTGGCTTACAGGTGTCTACGTTGCTTCCTTACCCCTGCTATGCCTGCAACTAACTTTTATATAAGCAAGAACGTCATATTTTTTATACTTACATTTTAAAGATTTTTTAATTTTTTACACACTTTTTTTTGCCACGTTACAGTCCTCGTAAGGGTGTTTAAGTGCAATAAAATAAAAATTTTATATTTCTGTGATATAGTGTTAGTTTTATAGACGATACTTGTGAATACAGTTTCCTCGTACGAAACAATTTTAGCTCTCATAGTTTTATCTTAACGGTGCGTCAAAGTCAAAATGTGCATGTTATGCTGCCATTCAAATAGTGAAAACCAGTTGACTTACGTAAGTGAAATAATTCACGGTGACGCCATAAAGCATTTAGAAAAATCCCATGAACTATTTTTATATTTTAAAAAAATGTTAAATTTTGCAACTTTTTTCTGTACTTTTGCGATTTTTTTAAAAACTTCGAAATATTCCGTTGTGGGTTTTAAAGTGTTTTATTACAGAGTTCATGGGATGTTAGTTCAGAGTGAATTTTTTTATTTGAGTAGAGCAGTTAGTTTTCGCTATTTGCACGGCAGCGTAACAAGCAAATGTTGTCGTTGACGGCGTGTTAGACGCCTAGAAGTACGTGGACGCAGTAAGGTCGACGCAGTGCGAGCATGACGCCTTCCCCTAGCCTCTAGTCTAAACTGGCGTGCACTCTTCCGCCGACATCTCACCTCTATGAGACATCCAGTGACGGGCCTATTATATTATCACCTAACATTAATGATAAAGCTCTGTTATACACGTCTGTATCTTGTAGAAGATTTTGTGCCAAGAATTTTGTACTAAAATAACCATTTTCGCTATTTTAGTCCGCTAGATAATATGCTTTAATAGTCAATGGTGAACCTCGAATGTGTGTACACGCTCTTTGAATGCTGTTCCTAGGCAGACAGCTCTCATGCACGCTGTATTGTTTCGAATACAATGCGCGTAATGAAATGTGTGCAAATTAGCTAAGTCCCGGTTGAGATAGTATTTCCAAACAAATCGTGACAATGTTTTTAATCGGCAAGAAATCACGACAAATTCAGCATGATTGGTGACACGGGCTCTTAACAGTAGGCTAATGTGCACCTGGTGTAAGAACGTTGTAGCGTGCCATGCGTGTTCTTTTTTCTTTATATAAACTGTTCAACTTATTCTCAATATGTCTACTTAAGAAAAAATACGCATCACGCTTGTTATTGGAGTCCTTCAAAATGGCTTAAAACGTTCCGTTCCCTTCTGTAACCCCAAAAGTGACAACCTGGATTCGTACGACTAAGGTTATCTACTACGGGGTAGAATGAAAATACGTTTTCTTATGGGAGAGCTTGGCACAGGGAAAATTTCTGCCACTAGTTTCGCTTTAATCGCTAAGAGACCAGATAAATACGAAATCGTAGTAAAATTAAATTTAAATAAACATGGAATTTATATTACTCATTTAATTTAATTTTAAAGTGAAAAGAAACCTATTTTGCGTTTTAAATTATCAACTTAATGTAACTTAAAATTCAGGAACGCTCTGTGATTGGTCAGTTTGGTGCACTAGCGATACCAGCGCTCAAGTGGCAGAAATTTTCCCTGTGACAAACCTATCACATTCATCATTCTAACCTGTTGTCGAATTAACCTTAGTACGACACAAAACTATAACCATGCGTTACGTGCTATCCATGAATAAAATTGTTTGGTTACAACTGAAATAAAGTCCCATACATGAAAGACAACTATGGAGACACTGTACGTCAACTTAGCGTTCCGCGTGTACATGTTGCCCTTGTCTCGTACATGGCAGTTGACCCGCCGGTAATGTAGCCCGGGTCACATACTGGGAGGCTAGCGCTCTAGCCACTACTCCAACTGCGGCAGTAATTACACGCTGTGTAGTTAAATATTTTCCTCTATACTTCACGCTCTGATGAGTGGGCTACTTCTGGAGTAGGTGAAAGTGAACTGGTCACTTCAAAGACTGAATTACACTCAGTTGACTAATAATTTGCTCTGAATTACACAGCTCCAAGTTTCTGGTACAAACAAGTCAACTGTCGATAGATCTGAGTCAAGTCACGACGACTAACGCGTCTGATTTTTTTACGTGTCATCCGCATCATTAACTTTTTTTTAGTAAATGTTTTATCAGATAACATTTAATTCGTTCCATATGTGTATCTCAACAGTTCAGGACATCCCAACATGGTAACCTACGTCATTGCGAAGTTCCGGGAAGAGTTGTATGATGTATTAAATGTGTTATGTGAAGTACGTTTAATGATGTTGGAAAATATTATGGCATATAGCGGTTTGTGATTATTTTTCACTAACTTTGTTTTAACGTGAAGTAATTTTAGTGGCTTATAAAAACTTGCGGTCTGTAAATAAACTGTAAATTTAAATTATAGACAGTTAACGCGTAATGCTTCCATTAAAATATGTATTTTTCGGTTTGGGGAGAAGAGTGAACGTGCGACATAATATGTTGACGTAAGTGCCACGTGTCGGTCTCGACGGTAAAAGGATGTTCTTGATGACTTAACGGTGTCGAACATATTCACATGTCGACCTCGGGATATCACCCTCGACTTCAAATTAATTGAATTTTGAGCCTTACATTTCGAAGTGTTTTGCTTGTTATTCAGAAACCAGCTAGACCGTTTCTGTTGCGTTAGAGTGCAGGCAAAACAAATTTTAAATGTATGTAAAACATTTTCAAAAAATATTCGTTGAAAAATGTGCGACCTAAAATACAAATTCGAAGTATATCTACTGTTGACGCACATTACTAAGCTTCCATATGCGGACTTTGTTCTGCCAAGTTGGAAGTTGCAGCAACCACAGACGCGAGATCTCCGGATGTAATGATGACTGATTCTAAATATTTCTAAGTGTTCTCTGACCAGTACTGTGGGCATAATAGACTAAATGCTGCGAGGGAAAAGTTGTAATTCCACGAGTTATTTGTTGGAGGACATTCCGGGTTTGGGCCTCCAGGATCTGCCTGGAGTTTCTTGTGCGGTTTCCTTTCTTTTCTCTTTCTTTTCGTTTTTTCCCTTAGTTTCTTCAGCCGCTGTCCGTTACCTAATTTATTATCAAGTCTCAGTAAACCAATAATGCTTGTGCCGTTTTTACGTGTAATTTATTGCTGTTAAAAAACAGCTGCCAGTATCAATTTTTTCTGTAACGTCTCTCTTTTCAGCCATTTATTTTCCCTTCTATAATACTTTCTTCCATACCTGCATTGCAGTACAACATGATAGAACGAGGCATTGCTCTAGTGGTTAGTCGAATAAAGCAGCTCACGTGACGTAAGATCCAAAAAAGTGTCTGGTTATGACTTACGTAACTGGTTGTGGCGAGTCGTTGATAAACATGGCGCCCACTCTCCTGGGACACTTACCTCAGACTCGAGTTCACATAGAATGCTAAGTGACTTCGCTAACTCTACTAGTGGGCGCTATGTTTTTATATAACACACAATACTCAATACTTTTTAAACTCTATAGAATAAATACTGTTTTTTTATTAAATTTTATATTTACAAAAATCGTACACGTACAAAAGTTTAAAAATCTACCAAATAACACTTTAGAAATTAAGAAAAAGACACATAAAACCATAAAATCTGCTAAATAACACTTTAGAAATTAAGAAAAAGACACATTAAACCATTTATTAAAAAATAAAAAGCAGTAGCTTCAAGTTATTGTTCAGCCTTGTATATGTCAGGGGACCGCTAAGTAAACGAAATAGGTAGTAAAAAATTCGTAAACTGGAAATAGAAAAAAAACCACTCTCCTGGACTTGCATTCTGGAGAGCCTGAGTTCTTTACCTCTGGTTACCTGCGTGAGTCGTGTCAGGAGCGTCTTTCATTAAAAATAATTTAACATTCGTAAACATCTCGCACAGATATTTTATGATAGTAGAATTATTTTCCAATCAAAACCCAAGTATATTTGAAATTCGGTTACTATAGAGGCCTAGATATTATCATACTAAAAATGATAAAAATGAATTTTCCTTTTTTGTAGATTTTGCAGTTTCAAGCCAATATTTTTTTCTAAAAACAGTTTTTAATTTTCTACTTGAAAGTAAGGCATAATACCGCATAGTGCTATAAAATTAAACGTCAGCTGATAAAATATATTCTCGCCCAAAAAAAATCTCATCGAATTTTGTTGACTAGTTCAGATGTTATTGACGATTGAGTGTTCCAGTCCGCTCGACACAGTGCCTCATCCTACCCCCTTAAGGTATTGAAAGAAGTTGGTGCGAAAATGTTTTCACCTCACATCAGTGGTCCTAAGTATCGTTGATTGGTGTCGATGTGTAAATGAACTTAATCCTGAGAAAATATTGTTTTGCACCAGCTTACTTGCACATTTGCAGCTCCGCTTGACGGTTATCATCACCCTGCCTTAGCGAGGAAATGTCTCTCATTTCACTGCCTGTACTAACACGAAGAATACTGTTACTGAGACACCAAACACCTGTTATTTGCTGGTAGAACTCCTAGTTGCGCGAGAGTCTCAAGAGAACGTGGTTAGAGATCGCAGGCAAATTTGACTGTTTGCTAGATTTCAAAGTACTTTCAGACGTTCAGTTACTAGAACATTTCTGGCTTTCGCTTGTGCATGGAGCTGTTACCGTATTTGAGTGAGTCAGTAAGGATGCAGATATTGTAATATTTTATGTCTGTTATTGGCCTGCAGACAGCTACGCTGTCAGCGGTACATCACCCAATCATATGTGTTGCAATAAACTACAACGTTTTCAAGGGTATGTTGGCACTAAATATTTTCGCGATATACAATCATATCTAAACATGTTACATATTTCAGCATTAAAGACATAGGTTTAAAATAACGTATTTCTGAAGAACTATCTCTGACGTCGAAATCTCGTACATTTCTTTGCGGCGTGGCGCATGAGACCACTCTTAACAAATGCTTCATTATGGGCGAATGTTTGCTTATAAAGATAGCAAGTATCATTTTATATTACTGTTGGTTTGTATATTATCTATATTGACTTCCGAAAATGCACTGTAAAAAATTTTTGGTAAATTTATTCTATATGTAATGGAAGCTAATTACCTCTACAAGTGAGGGAAAATTACTCAACACATGTCAAGGAAAGTTACTCAACTGGTAATGTAATTTTTCATTACGTATTTACGCAAGCCCTCTAGGACAATTTGACATAACGCGCGAGCGAAACTTCCGAGTGGTTTGTGTGGCGAATACACTACCTTGCGGAAATTTCCACACATATTCGGAATTCGGAAATCAGATTTTCCTCTCAAGGTTGGGGAATATTATCATACATTTGATGAGTAATATTACTCACTTTTTTTTACAGTGTGTGTAGATTTAATTTGTAATTTTGAGCATTTTTTTCTGCCTCATACTTTTAAAACACCCAGTCGCTGATCATGAAAGATACTTGCATGTAAGACATAGAAACAAGTGGTTGAAAAATATTTTTGCAAGAATCAAGGGTTCATAACTATCGCAATAGACATACCAGTACAGTAGAAAACATAACCTGTGTTTGTTAAAACACCTGGAACGGTAGACTTGCCAGTGAACGAGGTAGCACAGGAAGTGATACACTGTGCTTTTTTTCATAAAATACACGCACACAAAATAAAAATATATTCCCTCAAAATTAAAAAAAAATTTGTTGTTTCCCATTATTGTAAAATGAGATGGGGACTGGGTAAGTAAACAGAATAGGTAGTTTAAATGAGCAAACTTGAAACACATAAAGTAACTGAAACATAACTTGCCTATACCGTGTGCACATACGTGAACATTTCTCAAAGAAAAGCCCAAATTTTCAATTCACACATATATATTTTTTTTTGCCTTGGTACCATACGACTTTTTACGTGTTTTTTTTTTCTGTTTCCAGTTTAGTAATTTTCGACTACCTATTTGGTTTGCTTAGCGGTCCCCTGACATATACAAGGCTGAACAATTTCTTGAAGCTATTGCTTTTTATTTTTTAATAAATGGTTTTATGTGTCTTTTTCTTAATTTCTAAAGTATTGTTGGTAGATTTTTAAACTTTGGTACTTGTACGATTTTTGTAAATATAAAATTTAATAAAACAGTATTTATTCTATAGAGTTTAAAAAGTATTGAGTATTGTGTGTTATATAAAAAAAACTATTTTGGCAGCTACGAAGCCTTAGACAGATACAGCCGTCAAACTTTGTAATCGGCATTTGAAGTAGTCGATATGAATGATTAGTGAATATTTATGCGTTAGGGTAATTTATGAATTTATATTGTAAATCTTTTTTTGTGAAAGCTATAAGAGGTCCCTGGTGGCCTGGGAACGAGGTTCCAACAAATATGCGTTGCCAATGGTGTGCACCTCTTTCCCCCTCACGTCAGAACAGGCATGCCACACCACAGGGACTCTAGACAATGCAGCCACCCTATCTGTGTATTGCGAGCCAGTGTCGATAGCCGGGCAGCTGCACACTTTTCAAAAAACAAGCCCATTTGTATAGCTTCGCCAAGGAAGGAACGGAGGGGTGAAGACACTTGAAGTGATGCATACGCCCACCTAAGAAACACTTTGGTAAGGGACAGCCAATCAGGGGCCGTCTTGTAAGGTATACACGGAGTTAATGCAGGGTTTATGTAAATATATGTGAAATAATTTACAACAATGTAATAATAACAGAAAATTTTGTGATATTTAGATGTAAAAAAATGAAAATACGGATAAATAAATGGCGAAGTGGTCGGGACAGCTGGAGACTCGCTGCAAGGAGGCGTGGCTATGATAAGGAAGCAGTTTGGGGATTGGCTGTCCGATTGTGAAGGGACCTGACCCCTCGAGAGAGGCGGGCCTCGTGTTCGCGGTATGTCCCAAAAATACGGATTCATTGCGATTATTAATTAGTGATTGTGGCCGGAACCTCCGAGATAGGCGGACTAGGTTCACGATATCGCTCGTGAAACGAGCATGAGTGTGATGTTGGATTGTATAATTTAACTAAGCACTCCGTCCAGCGACGCAAAGAGAGGCAGGTTGATATTCAAGAGACAACTATTTAAACATTTTAACCAGAATTTTTGACGGGTCTGTCAAAGAGAGACGTGAGCCGCGCCTTCTTGAATAGATGCCGACGCAACGCCCGGCAGCTTGCCATACATTCAAAACTTAATTTATTTGTTCATTCATTTTTTTTTTTTTTTTTTTTTTTTTTTTTTTTTTTTTTTTTTTTTTTTTTTTTTTTTTTTTTTTTTTTTTTTTTTTTTTTTTTTTTTTTTTTTTTTTAAAGAATACTTCAGCTTATAACAACTCTCGTCTTTGACCGAAGGTTAAGGCTATGATCCATCATTTCTTCTGCTTTTACGGCATTAATTTTTTTATCCTAAACGAATATACATATGTAAAACCGTTGTACAGTTTTGTTAAGAAAAAGTTTACACTATGTTAACTAATTTTTTCAAAGCAAAATACACAATGGTTTAAGCTAATTATACAATTAAGAAAATTCTCATTAATGAAACAAATTAGTCAAATCTATGAAGTTTTAGATTTAGAAAAATCAGGCTGCATAGATAACCAATTAAAAAAAAAACCGTGCAACAGTTTTGTGTTATCTTGTCTCGTTTAGGATAAAAATTATAACTATCGCGAAAGCAGTAGAAATGATGGATAATGGACTTAAAAATAAGTCACGTTCGATTTTCGGTCCGGTCATTCTGATTTCAGTTTACCACGGTTTTTCTTAATCTCTGTAGTAGAAGGCTGGCGTGTTTCTTCATTGTAAACCATGACCACTTACTTTCTTATTCCTGAATGTCGTTGACGAGACGTCGTGCTGTGCTATAGGAAGGTTATAGCCTCTGGCACAATTGATGGTTGTTGTGTTTGTTGTTGGTGGTTGGTGTTGCAGGACAGGTTGTCGAATACTGGATGGCAGAACTGCTTGGTCGAGGGCGATGGTAATAGTTGTAGTTGTTGGTGTTGGTCATGGAAGCATTTCACCTGTCATTCCCAGTGGTTGTTGGAGTTGTAGTAAAGGTCAAAATGTTGAACTTGTAAGTACAACCGACCAATCAAATTCCTGTATACAAAAACATGATTAACTTTCACTTTATTTCTAATTTCTTCAAACACAAAACAAAACACTAAAGTTCGGGTCCGAAATGTATTTTCAACTAGAATTATTTGACATAGTTTATTTCAGCCACACATAACCTATAGTTATGTGATATACAACCATATATTGTGTCACCCCACACTTCGCACAACACCACCGTCACCATTGTGCCAGAGACCTAAGAGACGTGCAGAAGTTATAAACGGAGCAGGTAGATGAGAAGTGTTCCTTGAACCGTGATGGAAGCACAGTGTAAGGGAAGGAAGTACTACAGAGCAGTGGTGTGCCGGTCCACTGACTGCTCGCCGATATTCGCGTGCGCCACGTCGTAAACACGCTGCGACCACCGCGCCATGCCGCGACATCTGCGTCGTAATAGCCGTGTATTGCCTCGCTAGTCTTACCTTACTTTGGCAATATCTTTGTCGCGAAACTTGCTGCCTGTGCCTCTTGTCGGTTTGGCTTCACGCTAAAGTTGTGCATATATACTCACATAGGCTATGCTTAGAGACACTAAGAAAACCGCGAAAATGTTTAAAATAGTCTCCAATAAACTGTATTATATTAACCGTGACACGTGTGAACAGTTTTGGGACAAATCACACACGCTGTGTGTCCAAGCTGTACAGTTTTAACTGGGCCTGTTGTAGAGAGAAAAAATGCTACAAACATACGATAGCCAATGTTGATACAATACATTCAGTGTTATATATACATCACGTTGGAGCCTAGCAAACGGTCAACTATTCCCGCGATTTTCCAGTGTCTCTAGCTGCCTATGCTACTTTCTTTTCTGTTCTGCTCGCTGTAGCAAGTCTGTTATGTGTGTATCATTTGTTCCAGTTCCTGGTGTACAACTGGCAGTTGCATCGCCTGTTCAGTGGCAGATTACGTTAGCGAAGCATGTTGTACGTAATACGTCACACATTATTGGTTAAAATATACAGTTATGTGCGTTGCAATCTACAGAGCACGGGCACATTCAAGGGATATCCATTTAGGTTATTCAGGATATCTGTGGGACTACCAAATTAAAGCTTTCAGGAAATCCGTGGAATATCTCTGCAGGATCTCCATGGGACATCCCTGCAGATTATGTGGTGATCTTAATGCAGAAGGAGCACAAAACAGTTATTCATTACGAAAATTATTATTCTGCTCATATTTTCGTATTACACAACCAATTTTAACACGTTCATCATTTATATTATATTTTCGTGCCAATTGTAGTTGGATTCGAACCATCAACCCTAAAGTTTCAAGTTTAGTGTGCTAACTATTACTCCACGACAACGCTTTGCTAGACTTTATCCCAAGTTTTATATATTTAATACAAGTTACGATACGATGCGAGAGAAACATCTTCGTAGTGTGCTTCAAATATTTTTAACGTAAATATTCGTATTAATAGTACAATTTGTACAGAAGAATAGTTACAACTCTGACACAAATGTTCGTATTAATAGTACAATTTATACAGCAAATTAGTTACTACTCTCTACCCACATAAAAAAAACACACCCAGAAAAATATAGATTTGGTCATTAATATACCTTTCTGAAATTTCCATGATTATTCTCAGCGGAAACTCAAATAATTCACATTAAGAGCGGACATTCACCACAATCTTGTAGCGTTTTTAATTATTTCGGCAGTGCATATTACTAAACGCATTTTTAGGAATATTTTTATGACTTCTTTGCAGCTACAGTTTAATTAACAAAACTATTTACACTTTAACAATACAAAGTTACCTTTAAATATTAAACAATGTCAATCAAATCAACCATCTGGATATCCTACATACACACACTCGGGATATCCATTTTATGTTATATATATATGGGGAATTTGCCAAGAGTTATGTCTATTAAACACAGTGAAATTAATTTGAATGATATTTGTAGTCTAAGCATAACCTATGTTACATAATCGCATTAATCTTAACACAAATTAAGCACGATTACAATATCCTCAGAATATCCATAGAAAGTCCGAGAAGTATTCCGGTTATTCGGGATTTACAGGATATTGCTAGGATATCCTTAACTGTGCGGATCCAGGGGAGATACTTTTGGGACATCCAACAGATATACTTATGGAATTTTCCAAGGATTATGTCGGTTCAAAATCACTTATATTTAAATTTCAATGCTATTGTGTATTTTAATGTTATTGTAATGTAAACACCTGTATTTTACATTACCTCACGAATCTTCAACAAATTTAGTACCAATACAATATCCTAGGGATATCCATGGAATGCTCGGGATGTATTTAGGACATCGGGGCATTGGCGGAATATCCTTAGGATATCCTGAGCTGTGTGGGAAAGTTTTTTTTAACTTAACGATTTTCTTTTCCCGTACGGCATAGCCTCGTTTTGTAGGGTAGTTTTGTTTCGGTTTAAATTAAACAGCTAATAGTCATTTTTTAATGGGAGACTCAGGCCATTAGACAACGCACAACTCATACTCTTGCTATCTATGCATACAATTTGCAGAAACTAATGCGTTTTGTCAGAAATTATCTCGAGTACAGTTCTGTTACAGTATTTACTCGCACTTGCTGTCCGGTGTCACTACAACCTTTGAATATATATACTGGGTAGAAGTCGCGAAAGGATAGGAGAAACTCTACGCGTTTGAGGAGAAGCTTGGATAATCCACCGCTGCAGTGCGCTGCTGTAATGCCTTGTATCGTCTTAGTTGGTAAATCGCACGCTAGAGCGCAGCACAGTCACCCACCGTCATTCATGACGTTCGCACCCCATGCAGCAGTGAAC
>PNEQ01085756.1:0-25715 GCA_003012365.1 Medauroidea extradentata | reverse complement strand
GATATGACCGACCCTTGTCCCCAAAAAATGAGAAAATCGAGATTCCGAGTGTCTTCTCTCGAGCGAATAGACCGACTTCCGTAGCATTTAACGGAAAAATAACGCAAGTGATAGTTGAAATATAAATTTATATCAATAGGCAGACGTCTTACGATCAAAAGAACACCGCTAAACAATAGATATGATCGACCTTTGTCCTAAAAAAAAGAGAAAATCGAGATTCCGAGTGTCTTCTCTCGAGCGAATAGACCGACTTCCGTAGCATTTAACGGAAAAATAACGCAAGTGATAGTTGAAATATAAATTTATATCAATAGGCAGACGTCTTACGATAAAAAGAACACCGCTAAACAATAGATATGATCGACGTTTGTCCTAAAAAAAAGAGAAAATCGAAATTCCGAGTGCCTTCTCACGAGCGAATAGCCCGATTTGCGTAGCGTTTAATGGAAAAAAAAGTAGGCATTCCTTACTAGTAACATGCCCTTGTAAATTATTCACCAAAGAAAGAAGGAATAAGCTGATGTATTTATTCATTGCGCAGTTTTATATAACATAAACGTAGAAACATTCCCTCGACGTTGTTGATGAATTGTACGAGAACGTAGATACTAGTAGCGTGCAAAGCGGACAGATAGCGCAACTGTACGAACGTTCACAAGATGGTAGATAGATAGCGGCACCGTAGCATATACCGACGTTGTTCCAAAAACGCCATTTTGTGACGTTCTTACCTAAAACTGTCAAGAATTACATGTAAAAGTGATTGAAAATAATCACTTTCACAGTCAGTATATGCGGTAAAAATAAATTAGGAGTTCCGGGATTACGTAATACACGAACGTCTATTTATTTTCCAAGTTCGACATACCCGGAGACAAATGTTTCTATACTTGGAAAATAGGTAACGCTATTATCGTGCTCACTTGTGAAACACACGTTTTACGACACGCAGTAACGCATTGTTTAAGCAAATTATTCGCCAAATTAATTGTTTTAAGTACGTATGGTGTTAACGCAATAAAGATAAATATCACGCTATTATTTATAGGGTTCGTGTAAAAAAATAAACTCATTCGGCGCGAGACGAGAGAGATATAAGCCGACGTGAAACAGCCAAGAAGGAGGCTGTACTCTAGTTAAATGAGCATGCGCTGGAACTTTGCGTCTATAGCACGACCTCAATATAGATCCTAATACGTCGTAGTTGGAGACAGGCCGGGCGGCTTGGCACGGGCGGCGCCGCGCGGTTTTCAAACTGTCACTGCAGCATTTTTTAACGGATTTTCACTATTTTTGTTTTATTTTTAATATTGTGACTTACCAAGTAATAACTGCAACTCTACAATTCATATTTTAATGCCGTGAATTAGATACAGTATGTTTTATTCATTGTCAACATAATTCCTTACAATTTTTTTGTCATATAATTTTGTTATTTTTTGAGGGTTCCTGAGATTGTATTCGTAGAATCCCTACCTTCGTTAAATCCAGGGTTCGTAAAATCGGGGGTCTAGTGTAGTTATGAATGCCCACGAAAATATTTGAAATTTTCTTGTTTTAGGATACAACTTCGGACAAAAGTTAAGATTGGTGAATATTTGTCTTAGGACCAAGTTTATCCTAAGACACTGTAACTTCAGACACTGATGTGACGTCACAAAATCATGTGCACCAATCAGCGCATTCTTGTCCTAGGACACAACTTCGGACATCTGTGAATAGGCCTTTAGAATCCCGCTATAGAAATATCTTGAGCTGGGATGATTCCTGCCAGTGTATTATTGGCACACTGTATGTGGATTATTGCTACAAACTGTGAATTGATGATGTGCACCCACGTAAGCCCTGGTCTGTTGTGACAGTGTTGCGCCCTACGATTCAAACTCCCCACCTCGGTTTTGGCCAAGTTCAGGTCCCATCGGCTCACTCGCTCCCGCTTCGTATCCCGTCAGCTTGTTCTGTTTGACCTGGTGAATTATGTTCCGTTCTATTGGTTTTGTTGTTTTTGCGATTATCATTGTTCTTTAATTCCTTTTGACTCATTTGTTGTCGGGTCGATGGCGTGATATGGGGTACAGAGTTCAAATTAATGGGTTTGTATAAAATTAACCTTTTAAAATTGAAAATAATCCACGTATGTAATTCCTCTTGTAACATCTAGATCAATAAACGCACTTAATACCCGTCTCTGCTAATGTTTGCAATGAATTTATTTATTAGTAACCGCACTTCTCTGCTTGTCACCTTCTTAACTTGGATTTGAACCACCTGTCGAACCCTAGTTTATGTTGAAGTTTCCGAGCCAATATATGGGCTCAAATCTGCATGACTCTGCTACTAGCTTTAATTCCTGGTGGCGGTGAGTTCCGTTTGTGACTTGATTTTTGTCCTTATTGAGTCTCCTTTCGGGTGTTACGCCGCGGAAGTGTTGTATTGTAATAATGACCGTGTTTGTTTTGAGTTTTGAATATGGAGGGACTTGGTGGGAGTGAATTTGTGTATCAGTCAGGATACTTAAAGAGTTGAGGGAATATTTGCACGAATTGGGAGTTGAGTTTGATGACAGCGAAGACGTTATGGCGCTGTGTATTAGAGCTATAACATACGTTAATTCCTTGTGCGTGGTTGAGAGGCTTCGTTTGAGTATTTTGGTGCCAGCAGTAGTAGAGGGTGCGATAACAGCTGCACAAAGCATCCTAATAGGGCGGTTGAATGGGATGGCGCCATTGTGTGTTGTACAGCCAGATAATGTACTTGCCTTTTTGGTAGCTGTAGACCAATTATTAGATGATCAGCAACAAGTAGACGAGTAAGTATTTCTTACTTTTGTCCCGCGGGTTGAAGGTATTGCAGCTGTTATTCTCGGCAAATTTATACAGAGTAATGGTCGCTATGAGACATTTAATGCGCATTTGTTGGAAAATGCTGGTCCTTCGAGCGTGTGGTCGTTGATGAAGAAGAGATATGTCATAGTTTTCAGTGTCCTGATGAATCAGTCTTGGACTATATACAGGATGTTAAGGGTTTTGCGCGAGCCATGAACTTGTCGCGAGCTGAGAGTAAGCTTGTGGGGTCAATTATTGACAGTACGACCCCGGAGGCAAAGAGTCGTCAATTCATTTGTGCGCCCGTTGACAGTTTTGATGGTTTACGAATGCTTGGGCCAAAGATCGAGCGTGAGATGCATTTAGAATGTGAGTACTATCGTGTAGTTCCCCCAGTCTCCAGTGTAGTACCTAATTCGGGGCCCAGTTTTCCGCACCTTTTTTTTTCCAAAGTGCGCTCTAGCCCTCAATCAGGTGTAACACAAGTGTAATGACCTTGTGTGTGGCACACGATGGGACTAAGGACTCTTAAGTCAAATGGGCAGGTCTGCGGATGTTAGTGCTATTTCTCAGCTTAGGTATAGTAACTGTACTAAGTTAGGGCATGGGATTTTCAGTGTACTCTTCCCATGGTGGATTGGGGTGCAAGGATTGGTTTCAAATGTCAGAGATCCGGACACTTACATTTTTCGTGTCCGGAAAACTGAGTGTTACTCTTCGTGTGCATGCAGGGAAGGGTAATGTGACAAGTTTTCATGTAGCACGTGCTGATTGTTTTGTTAGTTTGTCATGCCACAGAGAATGTCTTGCCACCTCAGTGGATACTGGGGCGTCACATTCCTTCGTGCATGCTAGTTTTCTGTCATTATTGCTCTATAAGTATCCGGGACTGATGTCTGGATTGATAACACTTACAACTATGTTGGCATGTGTGGCTAATGGAGGGATGGTGCATTGTGTTCGATCGGTTATGCTGCATGTTAACACTTGCAAGTTTTCCTGGACGTTTCCTTTTCGGGTATTTGACGAGCTTGTAGCAGATGTAATCCTGGGCTTGGATTTCCTGAGCCACGTTCGTGCTGTGGTTGATGCGCATGCTCGTCAGTTTGCCCCCGACTACTTTTGTTGTTTGACGACTTGCGATAGCCGTGCTTTGGCACCACCCGGTCGTGTTGCCGTGTTTGATTCTTTGCGAGAGACAGCGGTACAGTCTTTGTTGAATGAATTTAGTGACGAAATTATGTCACGTATTGAGAAGTGTGATGTCCTTCCATAGCATTTCGCTTTTATCTATGATATTCCGGTACGCTTATCTTATTACAATTACAGTCCACCTATGCTGGTAATTATGCACGGACTTGTAGATAATCTTTTTTGCAGGCTGGCGTAATCTCGCCTTCCACGTCCGAGTAAGCTTGTCCCGCATTTTTGGTTAAAAGGAGTAGTGGAAGTTGGTATCGGTTGGTGACCGATATGTCGGAAGTAAATCGTAAAATTCCTTTAGATCGTTTTCTGGCTCCCACTGTGGACTGAGCGCTTGAACATTTAGGTAAAGCATCTGTTTTTTCTATTATTGAATTGAATTCCAGTTTTCATCAGTGTTTTCTGCACCCTTATTGTCGGAAATACATTGCATTTTGTACTCCGTGTACGCAGTTTGAATTTAATTGTATACCTATGGGAGCCTGTTTTGGTACGCAAGCCTTATCGCGCGTACTACATCACGTGCTGTCGGATGTGAAGTTTGTAAGTATGTGTATAGTTATATTGATGATGATATTGTGTATAGTAATTCATTTGAGGAACATTTGATTCATCTTTGTGATGTTTTGGTTTGTTTGCGCCAGGCTAGTTTAACAGTTAATCCCGCAAAGGTCACATGGGCTTTGTCATCTGTTAAGTTTCTGGGTGACATCATTTCAGAAGGCCAGCTGATTATGGATCCTAGCCAGGTAAGTCCAATTGTAAATTTCTCACGCCCTAAGACAGTAAAGAGTGTATCAAAATTTTTTGACCTATTATGGTATTATGCCAGTTTCATTCCGCATTTTGTCGAGTTGGCAATTACCCTTAATCAATTGCAGCATAAGAATGTTCCCTTTGAGTGGGGCGATGTACAAGAGCAGAGATTTAAAGCTCTTAAGGCTGGTTTAGCGGTGGCTCCTGTGTGGCATTTGGCATATTTTGACTTACATTTTGTTCTACATGTAGAAGCATCTAGTGTTGTTTTGGGCGCGACTCTGGGTCAGTGACACGATGGCAAGGTGTTAACGGTCGCCTCTGCTAGTCGAGGTAATCACCAATTTTTTTATGATGAACATTGATGTTCCAAAACTTTTTCCATCATGCGTAGGATTCAGTCAAGGAACTATTATGTATTTAAATTTATAAATGATAATTTATGCATAGTCAAAACTTGTTAATTCATATTTTTCAAAGATATGCTGAACCAAATACTGAGGCTGCTCTAAAATTATCTCTAAATTGTACAGTGACTGTAAAAGTTAAGAGAAAAATATGTTCTACTTCTTTTTACCAAAGGCAATACAAATGTGAATGAATTCTCTATTTTTCTCTTTAAAAAAGGAAAACAATCTACAGCTCACTTCTCAAATAGACATTGTTGGTAACTTGTAGTACCTGCAGATCTGCCTCATTGAGTGAGTGTGTGGATGCCCCTCCTTGACCTCTGGTGCTGCGACGACCCCCGACTGGGCCAGCAAGGAGACCCGTGCTGCCAGCTGAGTCACCCTGCTCCAAGAACGGGTCATCCTGCTCCGAGTCCAAGCTGCTCAGGCTCATGCTGCATGCACAACCACTAAGCACCATCACGTCACTTCACTACACCTAGCCCTAAAAGCAATTGACTGTTGGATACAAACTGTGCGACACAAACCTCCTTTGCCTGCCTGATGTCCTCTTATCACAGCCACTGCTGAGATCCTCCAGAGCCGTCCAGCTGCGCCGCCTTGTCACATCACCACCATCCATGCCTACGTGGCAAATCAGCCATTCTTTTGAGTTCTCTGCAAGGTTTATCAACATATAAAAATTGGATTTGAATCTTTTTAACTATTTTTAAAACTAAAACATAATTTACAATACAAGAGCTGAACAAGCACTATTTAGACCAAAGACAATACTGTAACAAATTTCAAAAGCAACTACTGTACTACCTACTATCATATCTGTTAAACGTAGTCCAAATTTACTAAACTTTACTACCTAGTTTTTTATGTTAATGTGTGTGCATATTCTGTGTTATCCTGATTTTCCTTTTGCTAATTCATTAAATACCACACTGAGTGTTTTGTGAACTACTGCCTTACTTCATTACTGCTAAGCGAGAAATATACACCTTGTGAAACAGACTACAGACTCATCTGCTAAAATAAGCTGTGAATGACCCAATAACAGATATTCATCAATAAAATCAAGACACAACTGGTACTTGTCTGGCTGCTGTATCAGCTGTCTCTCTAAAACACACAGCCCTGAAACAGCCCAGCCAAATGATTTTTCCAGCTCGCATTAATCACTTAGAAAAAGGAACTTTGCAATACATTTCCCTCTGCTATCTACTTCATGGGTTGTACTGAAATTGTATACATCCCTCACTATTTCTTGATTACTTTATTTTATCACTTGTAACTCCAAAACCTTTGAAAAGTCACATTTTTATTATGAGAAAAAACTTCAAACAAATCATGAAATGACAGTAACTCTTGAAGGATGCTGCAAAAACCAGGTAACTTTAATATAGGTAATCTAACCTTATGACTGCTGCTGTCGACAACTGCTAATTTCATAAAAATGTTGTTAAATGAACTTAAGCTCTGCCTTATCTGCTCCATGATAACCATTGTCTTTTAAATTTTTTTAGACTAAACTTCACCAATATTTGTCCATCTTGTCTATCATTACATCAATTCACATTTTATATACAGCAAAATACACCCACATCACCAACTGTGGCTGCCTTCCGTTACTGCTGATTTCACTGATTCAGTAATCTCAGCAACATCAGCAGCAGTTCTGAAAATGCTGAGATCACTACGTTGTTTTATGGATTTTTGTATGAGCCCCCGGTGCGAGGCTAGCAGAGTACTGAGATTGCAGGAGCTACAGAGGTTGTGTAGTGTCACTGATATGTGATGGTGCAAGTTTTAAAAATGAGTGAAGAACTTATGGATGTTACAAAGGCTGGATGATACAATTATGTACAGGATTTTTATGGCTGTGGGACATGCACGAAAATATAACTAAAGTAATAATAGTTCAATATAACTACAGTATGTGTATGTGTATATTGTACTTGGCCCGGCCCGCCCTTTTAGTCTCCAAAATTCAATTTCTGTTTATGCTGTAGAATATTTAGGCCTAAACTTAACGTTAATGTAAACATGATTTCATTAACCCGACTGCAGATTTATGCGCGATTCTCGGCGTTAGCAGACGTCTAATGAAGTCGCGAGGTGCTTCGTTTAACTTGGACTGCATAGTAACCTGGAAGTGTGGGGGGCCCGGCTTGCCTGGCGCGTGTGTAGTGCATTGAGATCCCCACAAAGTAATCTATAAGGACAGATGTTAGTTATAAGTGACAACGGAAGGAGAAACAAAGAGACATTCATATTTAATTGTAAGCTAAAGCTTGTTGTTTGTTAATGAGCGGTGGGCCAAACCAATATAGTAATAATGAATATTAATGTTAAATAGTGTATGACAGGTGAGAGCATTCATAGCTAGTACGTATTAAGTGTGGCCTCTGGTGAGGAATCTTTGTATTATAGTGTCATGTGACTTGTAGTAGCCTATAAAGAAAAGAATGTGTTAACTTTAAAACGAGCGCTACATATATATCTAAGTAGGAAATTAGGAAATTAGGCCTTTATGTATATATTGAGGTTTGCTGTTGTAAAATTGGTAAATTGAAATCACATAGTAAAGCCAACCCAGTTAGTTAAAGAATGCTCTAGGTAGGTAGAAAGGTAGTTGGCGTAGTAATATCTCAGGGCACTTCTGCCGGGGCCAGCGAGGCTGTTGAACCTCGGCCACGTGCTTTTTACTTGTTCGGTGTGTGTGAAGCGAGCGGATGTGTGCGGCAGGGCTGCTGCGAGGCAGCGGCGCGCAAGCAGCATGGTTTATTTTCTGATAACCTGAGCCATCAGGCAGGGCAAAGTAAAACATTTTGGTTCCTAATTTAAAATAACTGAAGTAGTTATTTTTCTTTATTTACCGTTTTAAGCGAGTATGGTGAGGGCCCACCGCGAGGTATTGTACCGGCGTGTGTATCTGTATTGTATCGTCAATCTGGAAATAGAGTGAACATCCTGCAACTAACTTGGTATTTTATTCTCTATAAATGACTATCACTTATTTAAATTGCCGGGCAGATGAATATTTAGCAGAATAGATTTCTCCTTCTCCTTTGTTTCTTTCGTACCCTCGACAAAGAGTGAACGAGCTGATGTTTACTGCCGCTGAGAAAATAGCTAGTCGAGGAATCTTAAATTATGAACCCTGAACGGAAAGGAAGATTATAGACACAGTGTACGGGTAGGTTGCACTACATTATTGGAGCCCGGACGTGGGGCCCCCTAGACTGTGATCGCGACAGGGAAGAAGATAAGGAACGGAGAACTCATAAACAATTACGACCACGTGTGCGGTAAGAAAATGGCGGCGCGGCGCGAGCAAGAAGGAAGACACTGGGGAAGGACGCTTCGCAGATAACGGCGGAGGCGGCTATCAGCTGCGTGTTTGGGACGAGTGAACCAAACTGGAGCAGCGTGAAGAAACTGGGAGCACCAGGACAGCAGAGAACGGCGAGAGCGACGGCAGCCAAAGTGGTACCAGGTAAGCCGGGAATCTGGGCTACTGATTGATTGCAGTCCACTGCGCTTACCCGAGGTGCATGAATGTGTGTACGTGAATGGAGATTGTTGAAAGTGTGTTGAGGGTATTTGTTTAGGTGGTTAGAGGAAATTAGTGTATTTGTGTAGCGTGAAGGGATTGATGTAAATTGAGACACGTTTAGCTTTGTGCATAGCGGTTTGGGGGGTGTGATTTGTGATACGTTTTGGCAGCATAATAAGGAAGGGCAGTATGTCGGTTGTAAAATTTGCATAATTCATGTAGCGAGCCTAATGGGGAGGCAGGAAGTGAAGAAAGTGTTGTTGTAACGGTAGATAGCTACATGGGTATGAGGGGGCACGTAGTTGTAAACTCCGAAAATCAAATAGAAGGGGAGAGAAATAGAGATCGTGAGGGGTCAAGTGAAGGGGAGGAATCAGTCGCCGGAAGTGAAATGACGGGAGCGGGCACACCGATGCATTTTGATTGGGGGGTACTCGTAAAAACCATGGAAAGGGTAAACAAGAGGTTACTACAGGGAATGAGGGACAAGTTCAGAGAGGAAGAGAGGAAAGTGGAGGAAAGTGTAAATAGGAAGGTGGTGGAGGCCGAAAATAAACTGCGAAGGGAAAGGCAGGTGGAACTAAGCAAGGTCACTAAAGACCTACGTACAGAGCGAGAAGAGGAGATTGCGCAAGTTCAGATAGCCATCGCGGGATTGGAACAAGGCTTGTGTGCGAGCGAGATAGCGGTAAGGAAAGCTCTCGAAAGGATGGAGAGAAACCACACAGAAGCGGGGCGTACCGCAAATGCTAGACTAGAGGAGCACGAGAAGGAAACCCTGCAAATTCGCAATCGTACCGTAATGGCAGAAAATCTCGCGGTAGGATGTGAAGGAAGGGTAAATAAATGCGAGAAAGAGGTGACGGAAATTCAAGGGCACGTTGAGGAGCTTGAGAGAAAGCTAGGCAGTGGTCATAATATGGGGGGGTCGACTAATGAAAATTGTAGGACGACTATGCGCATGAGCAGGGCATTCCAAAATTCAGGGGAATGGAGAATGAACACCCTCGCAAGCATCTAGAGAGATTAAAGGATTTTTTTGCTATCTATGAGTATGAGGAAGCTGAAAAGGTATTTGTGGCAAAACGATCGTTGTTAGGGAGGTACGCCAATTGGCTAGGCATGTTTGGTAAGGACATAGGCAACTTTGCTGGGTTCGAGCGTAGCTTCCTGCGCGAATATTGGGGCGCACAAACACAGGGCAAGGATAGGGCAACCTTGTATCACAAAACGTGTAGGATCGGCCACCTGGAGGAACCCTTGGTGAGGGTGGTAGAGCGTGCTAGTTTCTACGACCAACCCATGTCGGAAACAGATAGCCAGACACCGAAAGAAATTAGGCAGTCACTGGTAGGAAAGGATTTCAAAACCATAGCAGAACTGCGTGAGGTACTGACGGAGCTGGACCAGCTAGGCGATGTAAGGGACGAGGAGATAAGGCGCAGGCCGCAAGGGGGCTTTCTTGGTCACGACGAACGTGGAGAGGAGCAGTGGCAGAACCACCGCGAGCAGGAAGGCCGTGTCGCAGGGGGTAACTGTGGTGGTTGGCACGGTCACGACAGGCAGGGACAGTATGATAACAGGGGATTCCATAACTTCAGTAATGGATACTACCGCGGCCGAGGTAATTACCATAACCGAGGGTATAATGCAGGGCCAAGTAATGGACAGGGAGCGAGAGGAGAGCAGAATGCAGAGGGAAACCACGACGAGCAGGGTGACAGGCTCGGCAACAGACACCACGAGTTAAAGAAGGGAGGCGGAGACGTGGCAACATCGCAACATAATCAGAGGGGTAGTCCATGGGACAGTCAAGGACTCACGCGACAAGCACGTGACGAACAAGGGACACGCCAGGGCAAACCGTCGGGAAATGGCTGGGGTCGCGCAACTTAGGTGGAAGGATTAGCGTGACCAGCACGGAGAGAAAGGTAACTTCCACCATAGAAACGGAGAGAGAATTTTTATTGACAGAAGACGAGCGGGAGGTGGAGTTAATTAACGTACCAGAATTACGAGGTGCCATAGGAAAATATGAGGTTGACGTGTTGTTTGGTAGCGGGGCAGAAATCTGCGCTATCAGCCAACAGCTATACGACACATTGCGAAAGGAAGGGATGCAATTTCCAACTTTTCCAGTACCTCAAGTTACCATTATATGTGCAACGAAAGGGAAAGGACGTAAGGTTAACGAACAAGTGTATTTACAAATACAGCTCAGTGGATGTACTTACAGTGTGGCATGCCTTATAGTACCGCAACTAACTCGGGAGCTCATAATAGGCACTGACTTCATGCAGGACGAGAAAGTAGTGATAGATTTCACGCATGGCGTAATTCGTTTTGGTCAGGACAAGGCCCATGTTAAGGAAGCCGGCTAAGTGGCAGCGCGGGCATGTGTCGCCACGTGTGGAGTTAGTGTGTGAAAGTGAATTGGGGAGTGCGAAATCTACACTCGCATGGGTTGCGGAGCCTGGAGTGAACGTGGGATACTTCACTACCGGTAAAGGCGGGTCTTGGGAGGCTGAGGTGGAAGAAGTGGTAGGCAGGTGTCAAACCGGCGAACCCGCGGAGAGGAATTATTTGCGCAAGCTGATAAATGATTTTAGCGATGTGTTTTCCGAAAGATTAGGGCGAACTAGCGAGTATGAGGCACGCATACCTGTAAGCGACCGCACACCGTTTAAGCAAAAAACGTACCCGATCCCGTGGGCGTACCGGGAGGAGGTGGATAGGCAAATAGAGGAGATGTAAGCTAATGGGATTATTGAGAGAGGCAACAGCCCGTTCGTCAATCCCCTCGTGTGCGTGAAGGGTCCGTGTCGATGCAAGGGCAATTAACTCCCGAATAATTCCTGATCGACAGTCGCCGGGGGATCCAGAGGACTTATTCGCCATGTTCAGTGACATTAAATACATCAGCACTACAGATCTAAGACAGGGGTTTTGGCAGGTGCCGCTCCATCCGGCAGACCGAGTATACACAGCATTTTAGTACCGCGGTAAATCATACCAGTTTTGTGTCCTGCCGTTTGGCTTGAAGAACAGCGTCGGGAATTCTGTAGAGCTGTAGAGGCATCGCTGGGACCTGAGTTGTCTGCGGTGGTGCACGCCTACGTGGATGACTTGTTGGTGGTCAGTGCAAGTTTCGCCGAACACGCGGACATTCTTGAGAGATTGTTGACAAAATTAAGGGCAGTAGGGCTCACATTAAAGCTGGACAAATCACTTTTTTTTAGACATGAGGTCAGGTTCCTCAGATTCGTGTTGGATGCCACCGGGGTTAGGCCCGATCCAGAGAAAATCGAATTGATTCACAAGTTCCCCACACCGAACAGCGTTAAGGAATTGGGAACATTTTTGGGAATCTGTAATTTCTACCGAAGATTTGCAGAGCGGTTCGCCACCATAGTAGCACCGCTATTGGAACTATTAAGGAAAGGCGTTGCGTGGAAATGGACTGAGGAATGTAGTCGGAGTTTTGAGGCGGCGAAGGGAGTGTTTGTACACGAGTGTGTGGCAAGGCACCCGAAATTTGGCAAAGGATTTATTATGTACGCAGACGCGTCTGGGTACGGCCAAGGGGTGAAGCTAGTACAAACGGGAGAGAATGGCGAGGAGGAAGTAATAGCATTTTGCAGTAGGTCACTGTTGGCGACGGAACGATCTTAAACGGTCACGTAGCATGAGTGTTTAGCGGTAGTGTGGGGGCTGAGTAAGTGGCGGAGTGTGCTGTTAGGCCACAGAGTGATTGTTCGTTCCGATCACCACAGTTTGGCATTCCTGTAATCGTGCCGGCTAATGGGAAGCAGATTGACCCGGTGGTGCCTGGCTTTACAGGAATTTGATTTTAAGGCTGAATACATATCAGGGAAAGAAAATGGTGATGCGGATCTACTGAGTAGAACCATCGTGGAGGAGGATAGGATTGTACTGGAGGATAGGCCAAAAGCAGGACCAATGATAGCCAAGATCACCGTAGAGAAGGATGCTGCGTTAGATAGTAAATTCCCTAGTATTGCTGTGGCACAAAGGAGCGACGACGTGTGGGGAGAAATTATTAGGAGGCGGGAAGATCCTGAGGCGGACGTAACCGATCCCACCACAGGGAAGTTGTTCGAGTGGTATTGCATTAGTGATGGCAGGTTATTCAGGAAGGCAGGTATGGGGGAAACAGGTTGGCGAATATGTGTGCCTAAGGCCTGGGTAAAATACTTGGTAATCCACGTACACTGGTCGACTGGGCATTTCGGAGAGAAAAAGACCCTTCTTATGCTACAGCCAAGCTATTACTGGAGTGGTATAGCAAGGTGCGTAAGGCAGTTGGTAGGTGGTTTGAACTCTGCCAGAAGGCAAAGTTTCCCAACCGATCTTGGGAAGGGCCATGGCAGGCAATAATACCAGAAGGGCCGCTGGATTTGATATCAATTGATTTGTACGGACCCTTACCGCAGTCGAAGGTAGGAGTGAGATATTTGCTTGACGTGTTGGATGTTTTCACTAAGCTAGTGAGATGTTACCCGCTTAAATGTGCCACAGCCTCGGCATGTGTAAACAGACTTCTAAACGTCCATTTTCCTCAGTTCGGCAAACCAAAAAGGGTACTAAGCGACAACGGGACGCAATTTACGGCCGATGAATACAGATGGGAACTATTGCGGGCTAGAGTGGACGTAGTATACTCATCCATACGACACCCGCAGAGCAACCCGGTTGAGCGCTGTATGCGCGAGATCGGGCGGCTCTTGCGCACATACTGTTATGAGCGGCACGGTAGCTGGGCGGAGGCAGTACCCTTGTTGAATGAAGTTCTCAACATGCACGTCCATAGTAGTACGGGGTTCGTGCCCATGGAATTGGTAGGGGATGCTGTGTTGAGAGAACCACTGGCCGCCAGCTTGGCATTTCCTCCATCACAGCCACGGGCGAGGGAAGAGAAGTTGGAGAGTGTAAGGATGAAGTTGAGAGAGGAGGCAGAGAGAAGGAACCGTAGACAGGCAGGGAATCAGGTTAAGTTCGCAGTGGGAGAGAGAAGCCAGTTTATCAAGAAAGAAACTAAAAAGTTATTCTTGTTGTACAAAGGGCTGTTTTTAATATCTAAGGCGAGGGAAATAAATGTGTGGGAATTGGTGAGCGTGGTAGACCGTGTAGTGAAGGGAACATACAATTCTCAGTTACTTAGGCCATTTCGTAGTTTGGGAGAGAGTGGTCAGGGGAGAATACTATAACTGGGGAAAATTTACCGAGACTACAAACACCCTGGGATCGTGTGCACAAGGTTGGACCGCACAATGTAAAAAGCAAAGCATAAGGTGAGAAAAGAATGTTCTCATTGTAATGGTAAACACAAGAAAGTCAGGGGAAGAGAAGGATGGAAAACATGTGAACCAAAAACCCTGAGTCGTAAAGAGATTTCAATAATCCTAGGTTGTAAATAGGTTTGACGAATATCATGTTTCAGTGTTGATAATTATTCTGTTTTATGGTAAAGGAATGTATGAATGTAATCTCGGGTAGACGAAGCACAACATGATTGGTCAAGAAACGGTCCGCAAGGATACAGGTTTCTAATTCATCTGCTGACCTCACCGGCGAAACTTACATTGTTGGAGAAAGATCCAAACAAGTTCTTTTATTGAATCTTTCTGGGGGGTTGTAAAAGGTTACTTGGCCCGGCCCGCCCTTTTAGTCTCCAAAATTCAATTTCTTTTTATGCTGTAGAATATTTAGGCCTAACCTTAACGTTAATGCAGACATGATTTCATTAACCCGACTGCAGATTTATGCGCGATTCTCGGCGTTAGCAGACGTCTAATGAAGTCGCGAGATGCTTCGTTTAACTTGGACTGCAGAGTAGCCTGGAAATGTGGGGGGCCCGGCTTGCCTGGCACATGTGTAGTGCATTGAGATCCCCACAAACTAATCTATAAGGACAGATGTTAGTTATAAGTGACAACGGAAGGAGAAACAAAGAGACATTCATATTTAATTGTAAGCTAAAGCTTGTTGTTTGTTAAGGAGCGGTGGGCCAAACCAATATAGTAATAATGAATATTAATGTTAAATAGTGTATGACAGGTGAGAGCATTCATAGCTAGTACGTATTAAGTGTGGCCTCTGGTGAGGAATCTTTGTAATATAGTGTCATGTGACTTGTAGTAGCCTATATAGAAAAGAATGTGTTAACTTTAAAATGAGCGCTACATATATATCTAAGTAGGAAATTAGGCTTTTATGTATATATTGAGGTTTGCTGTTGTAAAATTGGTAAATTGAAATCACATAGTAAAGCCAACCGAGTTAGTTAAAGAATGCTCTAGGTAGGTAGAAGGGTAGCTGGCGTAGTAATATCTCAGGGCACTTCCGCCGGGGCCAGCGAGGCTGTTGAACCTCGGCCACGTGCTTTTTACTTGTTCGGTGTGTGTGGAAGCGAGCGGATGTGTGCGGCAGGGCTGATGCGAGGCAGCGGCGCGCAAGCAGCATGGTTTATTTTCTGATAACCTGAGCCATCAGGCAGGGCAAAGTAAAACATTTTGGTTCCTAATTTAAAATAACTGAAGTAGTTATTTTTCTTTATTTACCGTTTTAAGCGAGTATGGTGAGGGCCCACCACGAGGTACTGTACCGGCGTGTGTATCTGTATTGTATCGTCAATCTGGAACTAGAGTGAACATCCTGCAACTAACTTGGTATTTTATTCTCTATAAATGACTATCACTTATTTAAACTGCCGGGCAGATGAATATTTAGCAGAATAGATTTATCCGTCTTCTTTGTTTCTTTCGTACCCTCGACGAAGAGTGAATGAGCTGATGTTTACTGCCACTGAGAAAATAGCTAGTCGAGGCATCTTAAATTATGAACCCTGAACGGAAAGGAAGATTATAGAAACAGTGCACGGGTAGGTTGCACTACAATATAGGTTAGAATGACCACGCACTTGTAAACTACCCGCATGTTTGTGTTTAAACCATATTGGTTCTTTTATATCAGTTGATTAAGTTTATTGTTTACATTTACAACCTCTTGTATTATTGCTGATTGTTCCGAAACTATTCTCACTGAAGACAAACACTATTTCCACTAACCACTGAAACTGTACCGATACTGGTGGCTGAAGCTCAGTAATCTCAGTGATTTCAGCAGTAACGGAAAGTGGTCTGTATTCTTCACAACTGCTTTCCTATACAAATCACAAACACCTTTTCATCTTAAAGTGTTTTCATTTTACACACACTAACATAATACCAACCCCGACTCCTCATGTTTACAGATAAACATTTGTAGCTACAGCTGATTTTGTAAATTCACACCCCAGAGGACCAAAAATGTTTTGTGAAAGTCACTGCAATATGTAGCGCAGTCAACTAAATGAACAACATTACAAATTAAAAATCATTACATGCCGGATACCAAGCAATCTTTTTTCACACAAAACTCCCCTTTTCCTCACTTCACATTAAAAACAAGGAAGTGCTAAACTTCAATATAGCGTGTCTATCACTTTTAATACACTGCACATCACGAACATTGGTTCTAACTTAATAGCGTTGTCCGTGAAAATAACTTCCTAGGTAAAGTATATACTGTCTTGTATTTTCAAATACAACAGTACAACAAAACTGTACCCTCTTTTTGTACCTCAAAACGAAATTCAAACATTGACTTTGCAGATACGCAGTTCTTGTACACTGTCACACTTCTAAAGCAAGGCATGTCCCTGCAAGAAGCTGTTATAGCTAAAAACATTTGTGCTGAAAAATCTCTTCAGATACCTGTGGGTAACCTCTAAAGTGAAATGATCTACCTTGTGAAGCAACAATGGCTCAGAAAACGTAAAAATATTCTCTAGCAATTCCTGAAGAGGAGCGCAAAGATGATATATAAGTGAAGAAAAATACAGTAGCTCAAAATATATTTCGTTATTGCATTGTTTGCATTTTGATACTGTAACTTACTTAGCATTGGCTGATATGTTTAGCACTGTTTCCAAATCAATAAAAAATTTATCTTAAAGAAACAGACTTTGAATCAACCACAAACACCCCGGAAAAGAATATCAGATACATTATTAAGAAAACATTATGTACTTCCCTTTGAAGTAATTTGCACATAATGTCATCAATCTATAAGCCTAAAGACGCAAAACAAAAAATTTCTGTAAAACAATACAAATTAGATTAAACTAAATCATGTTACGAAGTCTGTGAATAAAACACCACAATGGACATATCTTCCCCTTGATTGAAGACTGATCTAATAAAGCAATAACATATAGGTGAAACTACTCTAATGTTAACTTTGAAATTTACACACACATTCATGGTTATACTAGGATTTGAACCTGATGAGGCATCACCCGCTCAAATAAGTAGGTTGTTTAACTCTATAATTATGTTAGGCAAAACCAAAACAGCAAATCACAAAAGTATTCTCTTGTAATGTAACAAAAGCTATAGCTCATAATGTAAACATACCTTTTCCATGACTGCAGTCCCCTGCAAAGCACCCACTAGGTACATTTTGCATGGGTGAAGAATTTAATGACCCCAAAAGATCTGGGTCTAATCCAGGGTCATTGTTTAGAGATGGACATGATGCACTCAAACGAGAATACTGATTCAGACCCAGGACCTGGAAACAAAGAAACCAACATCCATACATATACAACAATGTGGTACTGGAATTACAATAGCACAACAGAGGTGACATGATGGGCACGCTTATTTCACAGCCTCGTGACCAACACAAAAAATATTATATAAAATAGTTCTTTGCCGTTACATACTGGCCCCTTGTATGAGTGCCACTAATGTTTATCTTATTTTCCTTATTCTTCTTGTCAGATGCAAATACTTTTCCATGTCCACCTAACTCTAAATGTTAAAATACTGTCACAAGAGCACATTCCGAAATTAAAAAAGTTTTTGTTTTCTAAACACACACACCACACACAACACACACACACACACACACACATACACACAACAAACCACAACACACACACATACACACAACAAACCACAAAAAACCACAACACACACAACAAACACAAACACACACCACACAACACTACACACACCACACAAAACCCACACAAGCACAAAAAACACACAAACACAAACAAACACACACACACAAACACAAAAACACACATAGATATATAACACCATTCCACCAATTACATCATCAATTAGGTCCAATATTATGTTACGTAATGCCTACAACATGAATAAACTAAAAATTTTATCCAGTTGGAATTAATATTGCACCTAGATGTTTGTTGTGTAAACATCATAAAAGTCAACAATGAGTGACTAGAAAGTTACATAATTTACATCATGTGTGTTGCATCAGTTGCACTATTGTGATTTCAGCATAATCTACCTATTTTTTTTACAGGAAGAAACAGTGATGAACTAGTACTTGACATTAAATTGTTACTCCTCCCCAAATAAAACCACACATTAACATGAAACTGTTCTGAAATATTATAAAACAGAAATAAAATAATATACAACTGTTTAAAATATTATAATATGATACAAAACAACATTGTTTTCTATAATTACTGTTAGAATATGTACCCCTCCTATGCCACAAACTGAAATTCTAGATTTGATGTTGCAAATATAATTTTTTGGCAAAGTTAAAAGTTCAATTTAAATTATGTACAGAAATATATGTTACAAATAAGTGTACAGACATTAAGTTTGTGAAATTGGTAGGGAAAAATGAACAAGATATCTACTTGAATAGTGGGAAGTCTTAGTCCAGACTGTTTTAGTCCTGTTACGAAATCGCTCAACATTTATTCTGAACAAGTTGGAATGTACCAGGTATGTAAATTTAATTTACTGTGTATAATATAAGTATTAGGCCTAGGGGACCTATAACCTAGCTAGACAATCACTACTCCAATAGCATGGCAGGCCTACATTACGTAGAAAATAGTCATAAATTGTAGGCCTACTTCCTCAGTTCCTCAGAGAGATTTAGGCATGATTACAAGGGTTACTTTTGGACTTGTTTTTGCTCTGTAACCTATATTTTTATCTGCCCCTTATGTGCTTTTTGTTGGTGGAAATAGTTTTATGTGTTGTATAAGAAACGAAGTAATTATAAGACAATGCAATAAACAATTGTAGGGACTTAAGTTGACATTGTTCCTTATCATAAATTACTAAAAAGACTATCTAAACAAAATAAAATGTATTCTATTTGAAAAAAAAATAAATGTATGCTACAGAACATTTCCGGTTGTAAAGACAAGTTTAGAAAATTCATTTTTCACAAATTAAGTATCTAGGTTTTTTATATATTCACATCTTGAATTTAAAAAAACAAAAAAAAAAAACACATTTACTGACAAAACTTGATATGACCTAACTGACTGCTTGTTTTGCATTAAATAATTCTATTATATTATCAGGTGATGAAATTGCAAAAAATTGTTTCTTTGTGATATTAATTTTTCTGTTGTTATTATTTTTATTTTATTTCATTTACATTTTCTTTCAAATGTTTTAGAGTGAAGTCATGCTTGAGACTGCAAACATATTCAAGAAACTGTTCATTGGTGTCTGTACTGCCAATGATGGTAAAACATCCAGAACATTAAAGGCTACTGGCTTGCATAATCTTCCAAGAATACCTGCAGGTATGTAAACAATAATAAGGCAGAACATTGGATTCCTAAACAGAACTTTGTCAGTTAAGTTATGAGATAAACAATAATTAGCCTTGTTTGTTTTAAGACTCGTGTAACATTTTATGATTACCACAGTTAAATACTTAAGAAAAAAATTCTTAGGTTTCTTACATAATTTATTATGTCAGCATAAGCCAATATTCAGTTTCTCTCTCTATATCTCTCTCTCTCTCTATCTCTATCTCTCTCTCTCTCTCTCTCTCTCTATCTCTCTCTCTCTCTCTCTCACTCACTCATACACACGCACAAATGTGCTCTCTTGTCATTTCTTGCTTCTCACCAAAACACACACACAATACACCATCCCTAAGTTCTTGAAGTATGAGGACAAAATGGGAGAGACAGCGTACTTACACCTGTAGCAGGTATTTAATTACAATTTTGTAAATTAAATATTTTTCTGACAAGAAAACTAAAAATGCAGTTATAATTATTTTTGGAAATTATCTTACACACATCTAGGTTAATGTAAATACATTACATTGTCATGCTCAAACATTTCCCTCATTGCAGTAATTTCATTTTTTAAAGAAAATCATATTTTTTGCACAAAAATTTATTAAAATAGGTTATAAGTTATTTAAATGTTTTATGGCTTAATGATGCAATATGGAAGTTCCATATTTTTTCTGTAACCTTCATGCTTCGATAAAATGTCAAAAAAAAAAAAAAAAAAATCAGAGAGATTGCATGCTCATAAGCAAGATGTAACAAATTTTTGTAATACAGTGCAATTTGCAAATAAAGGTGACATGGTTATCTCGTAATTCATTAAAAGTTTGAAAAGCTGTCCTATTTTATTACACCAGTTTGTGCAAAAGTTACTATACATTAAAATAAGTTATAATTTCCAATAATCTTTTAAGTTTAGATCAAAGCTGCTGTGTTAATAATAATAATGAATTAAATTTACCTTCTTACTTACTGTTGAAATAAGTTTTTTAAAGTGTTGTATTTGCTTTGAACATGCATATTAAATTTAAATGTGTTATATATAAAGTGAAAATAGATAATCTCAAAATATTTCCCGTTACATTGTTGATTGTTGTCCATTTGAAAAAAATATCACAAAAATTTTACATTGTTAATCATTTTCAACTTACCTCTAAAATTTTGAATACCTATTAAGTTTCCTTACTACTTATTACTTTTTATTTTAAATTAAAAAGAGCATCGGTGTACTTTCTAAAAAACATCAAAATCAATACACTTTACTGTAACATTTAAAAAATGAATGGTAGTAATACTATATATAAAAATGAAAAATTATGTCACAAAAATATATCTGTAGCCTGAAACTGTGCTGTATGTCATAAATAATAATAATAATCAGAAATTATGTTTTTTACGTACTATCACCCACATTACAAAAAGAACTTATAAATGAGCCACTTGAGTAAATGCTAATGTGTACTACACTGTGTTAAGGTAATGTAATGTTGTTCATGTACAACATACTCTATTATGTTTTTTTACAAAATAAAGGGGACAAATTATGTATCTTTTTTTATTCTCATATACTCTGTGAATTTTTCCTTTCCAGAAGTGTTCCTTAGTATTATTTTTATTATGGATGCACAAAATTTTAATACAGTACAACAAAGCTCTTAAAGGCAGAACCGTCTATATCTGGTTTTCATAAAAGTCATGACTTCTGAGTTACTCATGTTTTACTACTTTCATGCTTGTTTCTACTACAAAAAACAGCACAAACTGCAGTAGTGGTCCATACGATCTCAAGTACATACCTAATTACTCAAAATATTAATTTTAACATGTACTGTAGTTAAACATTTTTATTTTCAAACCATCTCTTGTTGGCTGGAAATTCATATGCGGTTTGCGAATGGAAAGAATTGGAATACAATATTTCTCTACTGTAAGTAATGATGCTTGGTTTTAATTACTGTAGTTTGCTTCATATTTTATTGGAGGTATTGCAGCATGTAGAAAAACTAGGCAAGAAGTTGTAAGATAATACTTGTGTGGTTAAGCAAAATTTGAAACCAGTTATGTAAATAGCATTATATGGTTGGTTTATCAACACATATTCAACGTAAAATAGAAGGTATAAATTGATATCATGAAGTAGAACTATAAGACATATGCCAATTTGAAAGTTATGGACATACAGGATGTTACAAAAAGGTACGGCCAAACTTTCAGGAAACATTCCACACACACACGAAGAAAGAAAATATGTGATACGGACGTATGTCCGGAAACGCGTAAAGTCCATGGTAGAGCCTCTTTGATTACCTCTCGTTACATGTCATCGTAAAAAATATTTCGTACAGACACTGTTCCAATTACCCAATGGAATGTTTCGTTAGAATGTAAGTTACTTCCTAGGATCACCGCCAGGTGGGCAACGTGACGGAAGGTAATCGTGACTGCAATGCGTCTCTTCAACTCACATGAAATGATGGACTGGGAGCACACAGTGGCCCACCTTGCGGTGAACCTAGGAAGTAAAGTACATTGTAAAGAACCAATACATTGGGTATTTGAGACATTTTCTGTACAAAGTGTTATTTACGATGACATTTAATGAGATGTAAGGAATTGAGCTCTACCATGCTAATTAAGCGTTTCCGGACATATTATGTCCATATCACATATTTTCTTTCTTTGTGTGTGTGGAATGTTTCCTGAAAGTTTGGCCGCACATTTTTGTAACACGCTGTATAACCATCTCTGCAATGTCTGTAGTATTATACTCTGCCAGTTGTACAGTGTATATACACGTGCTCCAAACTTTTTATTGTGAATTAAAACAATTGAATATTGTTTGCACTTAGGCAATAATTACTTCTTATTAAGCCACACATTTTTTGTCTGCTGTACAAATATTTCTTTCTTTGAGCTGCAAGCCCATTATTACATTTGATTAGCATTGTAATATACGTTTTATTGTATTTTTTTGGTTGATCACATAAGTTTGGCAATATGTAAGTAAGAATTTGCTCAACAATTACAGATTTTCTTTGCTAATGAAAACATTATCATATTTCTAACAGCAATTCAAATTGCTTTCTGCCCAACAGTAAAAACCAAGTACTAACAACTATTAATATGAAGATAACTTCGGTATCCCCAGAAAATTTTTTTTTCCATGTAACCAATTGTTCCTGTTAATCAACATACCTATGTTATTCTTTTTAGCATACACATCTATAATTTACAAAAAAAAATGTACGGTATTATTCAAAATTAATATAAAATCCTGCTAAGGCAATTAATTTCTAAACTGAAGTTTAAATATATTTCGAACATTATATATTACAAAAATACATAAATTTAGTTTTATGTAAATTCAATAACACAAAAAACTAAACCTGTTTGATTTGTGTGATAGAATTTTAAAACATATTTTTACATACTTTTATAATATGCACATGTGTATGTGTGAGCTATTCAAATCTTAGGTAGATATGTGAATTCACTATTATTCACTATCCAGAAAATAATATAAAACTCTTTGAACCACGGGGGTAGCATAAGGTCTGAATGTAGGCTAGGGGAGTGAAGCCAAGAGGGGGGAGAGGTAGCCACCAAACTTGCCAGCCGCCATACTGATTTAACCTCAAAAGTTCACATCAGACTGGTATTTTTTATGGTAAATTAATGTATTATGCTCTTTAATTGATGTTTCAGGTTGAAAACTCTATATTTTAGCCCTGTTTACACACCTCCTAACTAAAATTTTCTCAATTTTTTAATTAGTCGGCCATATTGGTACCAACCACGTCAAGCGTTTGTTTGGTTACAATTCCCGGCGACATGCTCCATCTGGACTCTTCTAACATCTTTGCTTTGAACCCATTTTTCTTACACAGATTTTATATATATATATATATATATATATATATATATATATATATATATATATATATATATATATATATATATATATATAAAACATCTGTTGACGAAAAATGTATTCCCTGGATTTTATATTGTTTTCTGGATAGTGAATAACAGTGCAATCATATAATGTACCCAAGATTCAAATAGCCCGCCAAATAAATTCTAACCGAAGTAGTTCTTAGATTAATCACTAAAATGCGCGATAGTTCTAGCAAATTTGCGTACCGATTGATGGCAGCACGGTCGTGGACATTAGCAGATAGGTAAATTTGAGTGTCCTGTCTCTCATGTATCATCTTTGCCATACGGCAGCCATCTTGTTTTAGTACCGTCCCTAGTGCAAGGCGCTGTTGTCGGAAGCTGTACTCAGTCAAAGATATTAACATAAGAGACGCCGATCTAGTGAAACCTTTTTTTTTATGATTTAGATTCACAGTTAATGATTTTAGCACATTCCAAACTTACTAGTGTTAAAAACAAAGACACTATAAAATAACTAGACTGTTATGCTGCTCTTTGTTACATGACCAAATTGAACGCTGACAAATTGCAGACAAAGATAGGGAATCGTGTACTTTACCAGGGAGGAGGAGGAGGAGGAGGAACATTTCTCTCTGTTTTCATTATTTAATTTTGTACATGCAGCTTTATTTCCAAGTGCCCAGGTTGTATTTAGTTGTTCTGAGATAATGTGACTACATAACCTAGTAACACTGCAGATTTAAGGGGTATGGAAAGGTACAATTTTCGAGAGAATGACTGGAACACTCAATCGTCGAAAAAATCTGTACTACTTACCACAATTCGATGGAACTCTTTTGCCAAGCAGATATCTTATTAGCGGACATCTATTCATACAGCACTAGTCAGTAGTATGATTGCTTTTCAAGTAAATAATTAAAAACGGATTTTAGAAAAATAAGAGCCTGAAACCACAAAATCCATAAAAATGGAAGAATATAATTTTTATCATGTTAACTATGATAATATCCACTACTCAATAATACCCAAATTTAAAAAATACTCGCGTTTTAATTTGTAAATAATTTTACTATCCGAAAACCTCTGCGCGAGATGTTTACTGATAATAAAATATTATTCAAATCATACCTGATTATTGAAAGCCTGCACCGTATGGTCTCTCATCTGTTGGATGCTTTCGTGGATCTCATGCAGCTGTTGTAGGTTGTCTTCTGCAAATAAACAAAAACATAGTATTATTTTTTGTAACATACAGTGCATATACTGCTATAAAAAAAATTAACTCCCAGCTCTTAAGTTTTAAGTTTCCTGTGTAAGAATCTTGGCTGAACATCAACATCACCGCACTCCCTTTCATCAGCTGGGAGGGGGAGAGGGGGGGAGGGAGGGAGGGGGGAGAGAGAGAGAGAGAGAGAGAGAGAGAGAGAGAGAGAGAGAGAGAGAGAGAGCTAATGAACATTTCAGAAATTTGTTGCGAGTCTTTTGTATGAAAAAAAAGTGTGAAATAAGACAGCGCATGCGCGCACGCACACACACACACACGCACATGCAGACGGTTAACATACAAACTAAAGACCTTCTTGCTTAAAACAAAATTTTCAAAAATTAATAAAAAAAATATTTAAAACAAACTTTCCTATATGTATCCTATGTATTTGTTTTTGTAAGGTGCAAAAAACCTGTCAATGTAGTAAGAATTAGACACATGTATAGGAAGAGAAGGTATATTAGTTTAGCTAACCTAATTTTTTTAAATATAAGTTCAAAAATTATACTTTACAACAATGAATACTGTACTTGTATATCTTTATGTGGTATTGTAATGTTATATTTTTGTGATTGATAAGTATTGTCATGAGAAAACAAACAGAAAATAATAAACGCGGCACGAGAGACGGTGACCGGTGGCTGCCATTGTCTGCGAGCTGGCCTGTGATCGGTTAAGGGAGTTTAGGCGGGGTTGGCTGGCTGAAGCGCTAAGGGACACTGTAGGAAGCCACGGAGGCGACCGGATCACGTGTGGTCGTGAGTACAAAGCACAGAGTGTGCTTCGCCTGACTAGCTGAGCCAGCACGACAGTGGTTGATCTGGCAACTGCGCCCGCTGATTGCCGACGTCTTGAAAATCCTTCATAAATTACAAAAGCGGTAGTTTCCTGTAGAGAGCATCGTCTGCGATAAAGCGGGCAAAATACGTATACTTGTGAGCCGTCTCTCATGCGCACCAAATTAATTTGCCATGTTCTATTTATGAACATTAAGATGATCATTCAATTTGTATTTGACCTTTGCGGTTACACGAAACTAGAACTAAAATAGTCTACACAGCAGGTAACAATAAATAAATATGTAGGTACATATACAGAGTGAAAGAGAGAGAGGGGAGAGAGAGGGAGAGAGAAAAATGGG
>PNEQ01085755.1:0-25713 GCA_003012365.1 Medauroidea extradentata | reverse complement strand
CCCCCCTCAAAAAAAACTCAAAAACATATTTACTACGAGTTACACTTCAGTACTGGAGAGATATTTAAGCTACAATTTCGTAAAAACCATCGTAAACAAATACAACTGCTCTGGCTTTTACTTCACCAATGTGTAGGTAATACCAAGAAAGCACTTGTACAATCATCGAAACATTTTCCGTTTATGATTAAACATTTTATTCTTGACCCCCCCTCCCAAAAAAAATTGTAAATGCGCAACTTGCGCGATGATCCCCTTGTAGGCACACCTGCCAAGCAGTAGAAAAGACTTTCGGCATTGACGCTGCAAGTTGCAAGTAAGGGTCGCTCTTGGGATAGGCCGTGAGCGTTATGTTAGGTTATAAGCTGGCCACTAATATGCGTTAGTGGCGTGATGACCTGCGACACATTCTTTGACCACGATAACCTTGTCTTCAAGCTGGCCACTGACACTGATGTTTTGTTTAGATAATAATTCCCATAACGGCCATATGGAAATATAGAAAAGCGTTATCAACTAGTTGCAAGAAGCTGTCTGAATATTATCCTATAATATTTAGGGCTTGTCGCATTTGTAATATCAGTCGTTTAATGGGACAGTCTGGATTAGGACCACGTTCCGATTAACATTTTTTTTATTACGGTAACTAAATTGTCACCTGACCTAATTCAATGTACAAAAATAGGACTTACGTATTTAGTTTTTAGAACGTAATGACACACGTCTGTCTCGCGTAGGAATTATATTTTTTGACAGTTTTAAAGCATATCGTCTGAACCAATGTCTATAGTAAAATACTTTTAATATTGATAAATTGCACAGTTTCAGAGCCAGCTGAGTGTGTTTGTGCAAAAATCACTTTTGGCAGAGGATAAGACTGTTTATTTTGCGGAAACTCCTGTAAAGTAAATGCTAGCACAACTGTTAAAAATGGAATCCTTTTATGAGACAGACTATATATACATTATACAGCTGTTTAGGGCGCTAGAGGCTCAGATGTGACTAAGCAAGGACAACCTTGAAGCGCGCATCAAATGCAGCATCGCCTCAACGAGCCAAGCGCTGAACTAGCATATGTACAAGATTCCCGCCGATTAATTTTTACTGCGGGATTTTAAGTGCCTGTCGGTAACCATATAAATTTTATTGGTGGAATGTCTGTAGCAAAGTTCAGTGCACTTTTCCGAGTTTCACGTAACTTACATCCGGCCGGGGCCATTTTATGAGAATGTGAGGCCCTTGGCAATATAAATCAAAGCCCCCTCATTTATTTTATTTTTTTATTTTTAGATGCAGTGATAATTTTTAAGGTATGGCATATTTATCTTTGTGTTGGCTTGTAGTCACTAATATAAACATTGCAAGTACCACAATAAAATGCATTAAGTTCACACAAATATATATGTGAGCAAAGCAAAAATAATGTAAGTTACTAAAATGCAGTTTTTACAAAACTAAATGAACACTTCATATTGTTGTGCCACATTCTTTTCAATAATAGTTTTCTTTTAATTCACAAATATGACCCCCTAGAGCCTAGAATGTGAGACCTGGGGCAAATGCCCCTCTTTACTCCCTCCCCCTTAGATGTGGCCCTGCATCCGGTTAGTACAATTTGGAATACAGCTGTCTGTAAAGGTGGTATTTAGTTCCGTTGGGGGGGGGGGGGCGCTTCGAAACAATGTTTTTATTGAGCTTGGTTTTTAACACTGGCATTCCGTTCTTGTCCGAAGTGTGTCTTCATTTTGTACATTGGCACAACTGGCACACGGGTAATAGTCTTGTACGCACATGACAATGCATTTGAAACGCGTGGTAGGCGGCGCCCTTAATCACACAACACTTGGAACGTGTTCAAGTTTCCAGTGCGAAAGAAAAGGCTGGCGATTTTTCCTTGTTGGATTTTCTATTCGCCCGTGTTGCCTCGTCCAACATTAGCATACCTAGAATGTGATGACGCAGTGTTATGAGAATGACGTGGTGACACATCAGTCCTGACTTTCTCTCGCCTGGCACGCGAGACCTGAACTCTCATTCTTTTCCTCGTGAGGCGCTCATCTCGCCGGCCGATGAACCTAAAATATTATATGCCAGCTACCCCGTTGCTCTAGCTTGGCTTCGTACTGTTATCTTCTGGGTTCAAACATTTATAATGTTTTTATTTATTACTACTAGCTATTACCCACGACTTCGTTCGCGCAGCTTTCAGTTTAATTCCTCTTGTAAGTCTTGCAAGATTTCTGTTTAAGTAAGTACTCCACAAATTATTTTAAGTAAGTTGCATAAAATGCATTTATGTTTTCAGTATATTTTCAAAAATTAATTTCCCAAAAATCATTATAATAAATTAAAGAATTAGTAAAAGTCATTAATTAAACAATTTCGACACTTAAAATTTTGTATAGCCTAAGTAATAATATCAATACTGATAATAAAATGAAAGAGGTATGTTACGGTATTATTATTTAATATAATTCTTAATTGTGCAATACAAATAATGTTAAAGGTCGCTAATGACCGTTTTAGAAAATTTTTGAAAAATTACCTTTCTTCGCAAATTTTTTTGTTATTCCGAGGGTGCAGTTTTGCCGATTCCCCTCCCCCCTTTTTTTATGGATTTTATATCGGAAACCTTCGCGGGTGCACGCACAACTTAACCGAAGTTTCATCACAAACGTATGAATGTTATAGGAAAGTATAGGTTAGACATTGCATTATGTTATATTTCTGTACACATGTTGAGGTAAAGTTGTATAATAGTTTCTGGCTGGCTGTTTTTGAGGTAATTATATTTTTTAACTTAAACGAGAGCAGATATGAAAAAAATGTGTTTGGCAGTTTTGACTAAAATTGTTTTTGCCGTGATAGCTAATTTTTGAAAACAATAAATTATAAAGTTTCTACTAAAAAGTGAATAAACGTTAATTTCGTTAACTATATAATTAGCTACAACCATAGTATTTACTGCTTTGAAAAAAAAGTCAACCAACATGGAAACGACGATTTTAAACAAAACTGTCAGACAGATTTTTGATATTTGCTGTCGTTAGGCATAAAAAATTAATTGTGTTAAAGTAGAAACTAGAGAGCATGCATGGCTTTAAGGGGGATTGATCCCTGTCAGATAGGTTTTACTGTTTTTCTTATAAATAAGGGAATAGACACATTGTTTTACTTTTTTCACGCTGACAAGGCATAGTTTGTTGTTTCATTCACTTTTCGGAATCCATATGGCATTGTTTCTGTTAATGTTGCTGCCTCTGTAGTCGCTCCCGTAAATAAAGCAGTTTTTCCTTTTCAGCTGTTTCCCGTTTCAAAATAATGCATATATTATGGTTCCAGCAATTACAGAAAATTGATTTAAGTTTGTATCTATGCCTTGTCGTGACAAAAATTTTGATACATCGACTGGAACAGAAATTATCGACAAGAAACAGATAAATCCAAGGTGATAGGGATCAATACCCCTTAAGGGAGAAATTCACGGATGGAAAAAATACTTTAAAAAATAACATATGTTAAAATAACCAAAACTAAGAACTATGTCATTACGGGGGCGGTTCAATTCTAACAAGATTAATGGTGTTAGTTAAGCCTTTTTTCTTCATAGAGTTTTTACCGTGTAATTTATTGGCTATTAATAGAGCTACGGTTTTATGGCGAAAAGATTTTTGCAACATTTGGTTTCAATGAGTTGTGTTCACAACTGCAGCTCTGCTACATCGTCTGTGATAGGATGATTGTACTCTTACTTGCCGAGGCAAATTACATACGTAGGAAGTCGCAATAATCTTATTCTTGTTGGTGCAGTCAAATGAGAGACATGTCTGAACAAAGACACGCTGTCAGTAACCATGAAGCAGAGCTGCCGATGTTCACGAGAGACACTGAAACGAAGTGTGGCAACAATTTCCCGCGACAAAATCGTGGTCCACGCTTTTAAATGACACGGTTTGTAGCAGGAGGCCGCAATGAAATAGCCGTGTTGCAACACCTTCAAGAGAACTAGTTCTGAGAACATTGGGCGTAAAAATGTGGATCCATAGAGATAGGCAACACGCGATACACAGTAGCAACACCATTATTAGAGCCGTTCTGCACCACTATGTTTGAATGCTTTACGTTTCTGAATAAAGCGAGCACTAATGATTTAACCTTTGAAAAAAAAATATCACTAGTCGTTGCTGCATATAATTCGACATTGACAACAGTTACATTATTGCTTGTACGAAGTTGGTAGCGAATTATCGCATGTAGTTACGTTTATTTTATATTTAAATGCAACATTACTGAAAGATATCAGTGTTTAATATACTTTAAAATGTTTATTATTTTTTTTATTAACATACGTGCTGACTGTATAATTTTACTTAATTAGCGCCAGCAGAAAGTGATGCGTCTGGCCGTTCAACTTCAGAAGTCGTTATGGAACTATTTCTAGCGGTTTGCGTGCTGACGTAGTTTAAAATTCCACCGGCAGGTGGCATCAGAGTTAGGTTTTGACTTTCGCCGCTTAGCTTGGAAGCGTTGTTGTTTGTCCGTTGTGCAATAAATAAGGGTTTCTGATAAAACACATTCAAAAGAATCAGAAATAACGGGTTTCTCATTGGTAATCGGTAAGTTATGTGTTACGATCGTCAACACGTGTATCTTGATTTAGAAACCGCAATTTTTTTCTTGTTTCACTCGTTAAGAAAATACGTTGTTATTGTTGGGTGCGTTGTCGTTCATGGCAGTATAATTGGACCTAATTTCTTAAATTGCGTGTGTCATTATGTTTTTTTTTTGTGTCGATTTTTAGTTACAAATTCGATTTTAATGTGTACGTATTTACGAGATTTGTAACGATAATAGTGCGGGTCGTATAAATTACTCTATGCACAGAAGCAAGTATTAAAAGACGTTAACTCACAGGTTGTTAATTAGTAGATATTGTTAACATTTTCAGGCCAGTGTAATGTAGGTGTAAACATTGTACGAGCCTATGTAAGTTAAAGCACGTGGCAATGTGTATGTATACATTAGGCGGAAAGATATAAACTGGCAGAAAATAGAAATTAATCAGGGCTTTTTTGAGTGCTGGTCGTTATTCGACAGTTACACTCAGTACACGGATAACTGCCACACATCACGTCTGTGATTTGCGGATTTAACCTCCGCACGCTGGATGTTAACGGCATCCAATCACTGACCACAAAACAGAGATGCAGGTTTCCACGTAAGACATCGAAACAAAGTGCTTCAGATTTCTTTTCACCTAAAACCACTGGCTCTACGGCTGTTATTTAATGTAGGTGAGTGGTAGTCTTAATTTTGTAACGCACCCGGAATGCCATTATTTATTTCTCGTTGCTTTCGGTTATCTTGGCCGATGTTGGTTATTAATCGCGAATTTTTCCCTTCATATTTGCGCTAAGCAAAAACTTAAATTATATTACTTTCCCTCATTATTTACAATGAGAAACACATCGCAAAATTTGTAACATACTTTCGTGAACATCCTGTATACATATTCAGTGGTGGTAGTAAGCGTACTGGCGGCAGTTGCGCCACAGTAATACACTTGTTAATGGATTGCGTGGCGTGGTTGAAGGTCAGTTGTGGTGGGTCAGTCGTGGCGGCTGTATCGACCCAGAGACAGTGTACGACGCAGCGTGCGATACTGACGTCATTCTACATGCCGCTATCAACAAGCCATCCTCTATCTCCAGAAACATTGTGTCGTGAGCGCTGTGGGAGATGGCAAAGCAAAGTGGCTGACATCTGGTGAACTTACTAAATGTTAAATTACTAGACGTATCTATGCAGTTGTAAGCGTTTAGGACGTTGCACCCGTAAAAATTCCATATTTTATGTTTGTGCCAAACACTGTTCAACTTTTATACATCACTTATCATGACATTTCCCCAAATAAAAAAAAAATAGGTCCATAGTTTTAGCATAATTACCTATCAAAGTCTCAAAATAGCAGTTGCGGTGTAGCCAAAATAATAAAAAAATAATTAACTTACAGAAAAAAATGTAATTCATATTGACACGAAATGATGTGAGCTACTTGAAGACACTTTTGTAAACACAAAGCTATACATTATTGTATCTTTTAAAAATTGATGATAATGTGTACATTTTTGCAAGAATTTTGACTTTTGGCTACTACTGAAATTTTTATAACTAACTTCCGTCAAACACGTCATAAAATGCATTGATACACTATCAGTTCCGGTAATATTGAATTCTTTCTTTAATTACTTTTTTGGATTTTGGCTACACCGCAATGGCCATTTTGTGACTTTGATGAGTGATTATGCAAAAACTATGTGGCCTAATTTTTTTTATTTGGGAAAATGACGTGTTATCTGATGTGAAAAAGTTGAACAGTATTTGGCACAAATGTAAAAAAAAATTCATTTTTGCGGTTTAATACTCGTAAAATATATACTTAGCATGCGATTATTTAAAATAATCTTCCGTTTTATGTTTATTTTGAAGTGTAGATTCTTTTTTTTCCCTACAAATAATGTTACAAAAATTTTTTGCTAATCTACGTTTGCAGAATGTACTAGCAGTGCGCCCGCGGTTTTGCTCGCGTGTATTACTCATAGCAGATAATATTTACTTTAATTTAACAACATATTTGTATACTGGGAAGGTAGTTCAGTCATCAATTGTTAGATTGACGAAGTTGCTAGTCGAGTTAACTCTGCAGCAGGATAAGTAGCTATAGCTGTCCATGTCGATAGCAATCTTAAGTTTGTCCCTGCCACTAACAGCGACTTCGTCACAGCAAAGTTAACGTTATGGGGTCATTACAGACTCCTAAATGTAAGAGGGTAATCGAATGAAATACGCAGTTTACGTGACATGAAGACTGTTTCCCCCGAGCACAAACATTGGTGATGGTGCCCTCAATAACGTACTTGTTTTTTCAAAACCTTCGCTTGAAGTTAAGAGCCATTAGGCGGTTTTGGCGGGATGTTTTGCAGAAATGTAAACTTATTTGGTACCCCAAACTTGAGGTTAGTGAGATGGTATATGTGGGATGACGCTGTCGAGGAACTTTAGTGACTGCATAATACATTTTTACCACTTTTGAACGATTTCATCCAAATTGCACTAATTTAATATGCCTTGCAGTTTATGTGTATCAGAACAACAAACAGCTGCGCCACATAAAGTCGAAATTATTCATAATTTCCTAGACTCATAGAGGTTGTACAACAGTACGTCTCGATAGTAGGTCTACTGTAGGACGAAACTCCTTTCTCGCTGGTCGTACTTGCTTTTCGGATCGTCTGCCTTGAAAGTTTACAAACTGAGTTTTCTTCTTGATAATAAAGGTATCTTATAAAATAAAATACTTGCATTACTGATTTAGGTACTTATGTAAACATCATTCTGATTCGAACACCATCTCAATATCTTGAAGTATCATGGACTGATAGAAAACAAATGTTATGCCTGTTAGCCCCTTTAGGTGTCGAATTTCGAAAAATCTTAATTTCACACCTTAAATATTTGTTCAAGTATCCAAGTGAAGTGAAAATCACGACGATAGCTCGTTCAGTCGAAGCAAAATTGATCATTCATAAGAAAAATCACTTATAACTCCTGTACAGTACTGAGAGTTCGAATTGTGGAAAGTCTTAGAACATTTTTGCGGCTACTTACCTAATTATCGTTCTGAAACAATAATAAACTGAATATCTCGATGGATTCGATATACATGGAAGATTTATCTAAAACACATTCCAGGTCTTTTCACCTCCTAAGAGACTGAATTTCTAAATACTGGCGCATGAGCCTTGTTGTAGCACGTTAGGAACTATTTTTATAAGAAATACTACAATAAGTCATTCGGGATAAAGTGAGCACTAAAATTTTAACTTTTGAAAAATATCAGTAGCCATTAATGCATATAATTCAACATTGCATAGTGTTGCTTGTTTGGTTGGCAGCGAAATTACAAGTACAACAATGCGGAAACAAAATCAACGGAAATCGACGTAATTGTGTTTTATATTGTTAGTAAACTTTTTTTATTAAACTGTGTGGAATCATACTGACTACACAATTTATTTTGCACGCGCAAACATCAAGTGACGTGTCCAGAGAGGTTAGACGTCCCGTCGTTAGTAGTTAAGAGTGGGAAGATACGAACTGGCTGAAAATAGAACTTGAGCAGGGCTTTTTTGAGTGCTTTAAAACTACACTTCGCCATATAGGCTGATTTAATTTTTTTTTGCAGTTTCTTAGGAGACTCGTTAGCTGTATTAAGCGCAGCTACTAGCAGAAGAATATTTCCCTGTGACAAACCTTCAAAATTGATCTTTCTAGCCTGCAGTAGAATGAACCTTAACTGAGGTCAAGCTGATTTGTTTATTTACGTAACAATATGGCGGAGTGTTATCAGCTGTTCCGTTAGATCACGGTCTAAGAGGAAGAGGTCTTGACACTGTATATGCTCTCCAGCAAGAGAAAGTGACTTCCTTTTTGTCGCCGAGCGCTGGAAGATTTGTCTTGTTTACATCGGTGGCATTGCAATTTTCGCTATTATTTATATTAAATTATGTTACTATGGTAAGCTAATATAATAGACATATGTTTCGTGTCCATAAATGCATTGGCATATTTGGGACTGTTTATATATGTTGTCTGAAAAAAAATATATTACGTTCTGTTGTTTTAGTAAAGATATTCGAACAAAATATATTATTTCCTGCCCTACAAAATTTTAGAATCGTTGCAACGTGTGTCTACATGTAAAAGTTTGAAACACTAAATTTTGTGGTTGAAAAAAAAAATCGTCCCAATACAAAATTACATTTTAATTGTTTTCTTCTATATTATACAAGCAATTCTGATAACAACTTCACGTTTTAACCTAAGCCAAATACAAAACGAGACAAATCTTCAACTAAATTACTACTAGCACTCGGCGACGAAAAGGGAGTTACATATTTTATTCCTCAATGTCAAGACCTCTACCTTTATAGACCGTGCCCACGGTCGTAGAAGAACAGGTGTCTAGACACTCCCCTGGGGACCAATTCTTGAAATTATGTGAAGTAATTCCATTACGAGATTGCTCGAAATTTCGCAATGGTTTTTACTTTGCGATTCTTGAATGAAAATAATTTCGAAATGAAATTATTCCATCCGGATTTAATTTCATGGCTGTCAACTTAGTGAGATGGTGAGATCTGAGTTTTCATTTGACTAGTCAACAACGAAATATGGCGGACATGTGGATGCAATATTTCGTTATGAGAGATCTGCAAATTTAATTGCTGAGTTTAAATGATTGCTCTTTTGTAATCTTCTTCGGTACGAAATCCATTGTCAAAAATATGAAAATCCTTACGATGTTAAATTATCAACTATTTAAAAATAACCTACTCTACTCTTCTAACCTCACAAACTGTAAGACCTCACAAATGTGTGTGTGTGTAAAATGGTTTTCGTTCGTCACTTATTTCCGGTGGGGTGCATTCCGTGTGTGGAAAAAGTTATTGTTCGTCTCGATTGTAGTCGTTTGCTCTTAGTTCCCTACAGGAAGTTCGGAATTTTCAATAATTTCACCACCACATTCCACATTTCGTAATTAAGTACTCAATAATAGCATTCTTTGGGTATAAAGTTTTCATTACGGAATCAGGACTGTGAGATTCGGAATCGCAGTAGTGAGATTCGGAATGTGAAAATAATCTCGCAACAACTCAAGAATCAGGTCCCTAGAAACAATCCCCTTGTTGTTTGGCTGCAGTTCATCAAGTTACCGATATTGTTATACATTTTTGGCGCTGTAATGCGGGCGGTCGAGCTCTAACTCCGCCCACTTCCCTCCCACTAAGATAAACAATTTATCAAAACGTATTATTCGCCAATTTATGAAATACTTCCTACGCTCACAATTTTAAATCATGGCTCCAGAAATCTTTATTATCTTTATATTGTTAACAATGGAAAAAAGCGGGCGGAGTTTGAGTCCGACCGCCCGGATTAACAGCGCCAAAAAGTACAATATTCTCGGTAAGTTGACGAACTACAGCCAAACAACAAGGGGTCAAGCAAAATACATTGGTAGATAGGCGAGTGTCCAGACCTGTTCTTCTACGACCGTGGCCGTGACTTAGATATAATGAAAAGAAAATGAGGTTATGTATGGTTGGACAACTCACAGCCAAATTATACAAGTTGTTTAATACAAGTACTTTTTTCACGTAACAATATGGCGGATTGTCTCCTCATCCTTTCAGCCTGCCTGCGTAGTGTGGGCGCCGTACTATGGTGCGAAAGGTTCCGCGGCGTCGAATCCTGGCTCGGCGTGCCAGTTGTCCTTTCACCTCATTTTCACTCTCATCGGCCAAGATTTGCATTTTAACAGCTGCCATGCAAGTAGTGAGTACCGACTGATTTACTGAAGTAAAATAATTCACGGTTAACCAACATTCCACAAGCCACGCAATAAAATAATTACAAACCCAAGACGTAATATTTTGAATTAAAAAATATCGCAAAAAAATAACATTAGAAAATTTACAAATTCAGCAATTTTTAAAGTGCAATAATAGTTCACTGGGGGCTTTCTTCAATTTTGTTGTATAACCCGTAGCATATAATTTTACTGTAAATTATTTCACTTGAGTCAATATGTTTCCACTACATGGCAACGCAACATGCAAACTTTGGCTTTTTCGGTTACGAAAAAGAAACTATTCGAGCTAAAATTATTTCGTAAGAATAAACTGTAGTATCGTCTACAAAACTAACACTATTTCATAGAAACATACAATTATGATTTTATCCCACTTTAAAATTCTTAAGTGTGCGTGGTAGATAAATAAACGCTGAAAACATCAATTGATTTCTACGCTTTTTTCGAAGCCAAAATGAATAAAGTACTCAATGACAATCCTAGATATTGGTATTTGCCAAATTTATGAGTAAATATTTGTCCAGAATTACTAATTCGTTACGCGTGATCTCTTGCGCCGCACGAGGTTCCGGCGTCAGAGATTGTGCCTCAGAAGTTCCTAACACTGGAAACAATTTTGTTTAAAACGTTGGCTGAAACTATTGTCTAGGATTGCCATTGTTTAATTTTCACCAATGGGCTTCTAGAAACCTACAGACATCGATTAATTCTTTCAGCGTTGAATTATGTACCACGCACTCTTAAGATGGAGCAGTCTTTTTTTTCCTGAGAAAAAGTGTTAAATTCGTTATAATAGCGTGAATTATACTTACCTTGTGCTACATTTCAAGCATACATAGCATTTGGAATTGTAACGTTTATTTAGGCCACAATCAAACAATTTATATATTAGTTCAACTACGATGTTTGTACTGAAGCGCAAGGTAAATGTAATTCACGCTATAATCGTAAAATTTTTACATATTAAATAAACCAATACGGCGACTGATACCCCACGATGTGGACCGAGGTATAGTTGTTGTCCTGACGTTAATACGGCCGTCTTAAATCTAGGATTTGCTGTTTCTGTATTGTTGCGGAGTTGAAATATTTCAATTTATTTAATTTTTTTTTTCAGGGGTGTTTATAGAGGAAGAAAACTATTCTTGAACACCATAAAATTGTAATACGGACGATGCCAAAACGTCCTTAAGTGTATCATGTTGATTTCGTGCTATTCGCAACCGACGTTAGCGATGCGAAACTATATCGGGAAGTACTGTTTCATTTCCGAGGATTTAATTTGTTAGTCCTTGTACTAATTTATTTGAGGTGCTAAATCGGACATCATTATCTGTGTTTGCGACATTTCTTCAAGGACTTTGCAAGTACAACGCGTCGCATCAGAGCAGATATTGCTGGTTTGTTTGGAGTGTGTGCTGATAAGGAAACTATCTCGAAGTTCGAGTGCAAGTCCAACTCTTGGAACGTCACTGTTCATGTCGGAGATTATGCACGTCCGCGCTAGCCTATAGAGCCAATCACTCAAACTTACGAGCGTTTTGCAATAGGGATGCTTTGCTAGAAAACAATTTCCGACCCAAGTAATGTCGTACCTTTGACTAATGATAGAGGGATTTATGCTAAATGACTGCGTCACACTATAAAAATTTTTCCTCGCGTAGCAAAATGTTTCCTCGGATTCCTCCTCTTTTTTTTTCTGTTGACTTGAAAAAAAAACTGTCCATTTCAGTTGACGGTGTAAGAGTGAATGTTTTAAACTAAACGCATGAAAGCAATAAGGAAGTAAAGATGCCAAGAGGTCTAAATATGTCTACCTACATTATACATTTTTAATTCTTAAGTTATTTGCTATTGCTGCGATTCCATTAACGTGGGATATCAGTTTGTTTTTTCGTCTGGTACGTGTACCAATTAATCGAAAGGTTTTAATAACGATTAGTAAAAATATGTTTCTTTATGTTTAATATATTTTTTTTTAAATTAAAAATTTTCTAATTCATATAAATAGTAATATTAATACTAATAATCGTATTGAAAGTGATAATTTTTCTTAACTTATTAATGAATGTTCCGAAGCAAAAAAAGTGAAAGCTCGGAACGATGCGAAATAAGGGGAATCTTCGAATTTTTCAATTTTCGCTGTAAGTTCCGTGCAATGCGATATATGACAATTTCTTGTCTGACATGGCACAGATATTACCTTCCTAAGCGTTACCAAATCGTCACACCTTCACTACCGTTTTTAGTTTTGGACTAGTAACCTTCCGGAGGAGGAAAGTAATTTTTTTACAGGTGGTCACGAGTATAGTATAAGCAATAGTAGTCGAACAATGCGAACCGTATACAATGTAAGAAAATTATTCCCTCTGCCTTATCGAAGCATAAAACACTATAGAAAATTTGTAGGCCAAATTAAATGCAATAGTTCCGTTATTCCAACATTGCAGGTCATTAATCCCCGGGTCATAGAAAGTTTTAGTAACGTTTTTCAAAAGACTATTATGTTACAAAAAATTTTGGGTACCTCGTTGTGTCCCCCTGCCCCGTTTACCCCTCCGTCCCTCCATCCATTTCCCCTATATTTTCTTAAAAAACCTTCGCGAGGCCACGCACAACTCACGCATACGTTACAAACGCACAGACATTTTTAAATGCTATAACAATTGCCGATTTCAATATCAGTTTCGTGCTTCTTTCTTAGTTATTTTGAACACGCGGCGCAGTTTTCCGTGCTTTAGAGCCGGGTTAACCAGGAGTCGTTCGTTGACACGTGTAAACTTCACTCGAGTAATTTTTTAAACGCTTTAAGTTGTAATTTTACTCTACCCAAATTAACTTCGTGTATTTTCATAAACACTTAATGTGCCATTAATAGTGTTTCATTCCGTATACGTCAGTCCACTTCATGTTGGTTCTGGATTATAATATGTATTATTAAATAATATATGTCATATGTATTATTTAATATAAAATAGTTCGGAGGTACCACCCATCGAGTTAGTGGCCGTAGGCTGCCACCATCAGTGAGTTATGACATGTAATCAGGCCCTACAATGGATCAGGGCTGGAATGATGGGGCAGGAGAAACGGGAGTTTCCGAGAAAACCCGCCGACCGGCGACATTTTTCGCACAATTCCCACATGCGAAAATCCTGGGGTCACTCGTGCCGCCGTTGTGGGAGGCGAGCGATCTGACCGCTGCATCACCGATGCCCCTTGGATATTGATTGAAATTGTACGCGCTGTATGTGGGGGGAGTTATGGTTGGTTCACAATAAAAAAAAACACAAGCTCGGAGCATAGACTATAACATAACAGTAGCAAGTGTGCACAGCCAGAAAACCTTGTGCAAAGTTGATTTCATAGAATTCTTACTGTAATTATTAGTAGAGATGATGGTATATCGCGAAAATGTTTTATGCCAACATACCCTTGAAAACGGTGTAGTTAATTTCAACACATAAGATTGGATGATTTACGTCTGACACAACGTAGCTGTCTGCAGACCAATAACAGGCATTAATTATTACAATAGCGAGATTCTTATTGGCTCTGTCAAATAGGGCAACAGCTCCACGTACAAGCTAAAGCCAGTAATATTCTAATAATCTGAACGTGCGTTGAAGCCCAGCAAACAGTCAAGTATTTCCGCGATAAACCACCATCCCTAATTATTAGCCAGTGAAATTGTTTAAAATTCTGTAGCATTAGTTGCTACATGGGATAGTTTCGAAGGCCAGTTTAGCATAGTAGAAGTGTAATCATATTAGGAGATAATAAGAAATGTAGAAATAATGCACCAATAAACTGCACAGTGTAAAACAATATTTATAATATAGAAACATAGTTTTTACTCCTAACATTTCTTATTCTCACTGTGTTATATTCTAGTGTATTTTGGAGGTTAAACCAACATGGCGGTAATTGAGTAAATATTTTACGCTGATTGCTTGCTGTCGAATGCGTCCGCACAATGAATGAAATATTACCATTTCTTATGTCTGTATGTGTATTGCAGACGGCTGGATTTGAGCAGATGTGAATCAATAGGTTAGAAATACATGGACATTAGGTAGTTGTATGTACGACCCATGTACTGTGCTCATCTGTTGTGAACCCACCTTTAGTGGCGTAGTAACAGAGGAAGTATGCTCGGTCGTCAGTGGGTCCCGTAGTGTCGTTGATCCTGGCGAGACCTTGAGGCCGGCCATCGAGCCCCACCTCGCCATTGAGAGCGCGATGCACGACCTGCATGCTGGCTGACCTTGAGGCGTCGTCGCCCTTCACTTCGACGTGAACCGCCGCATCTACCTCTTTCCGTTCCCTCTTCACAGAATAAACGGTTTTGTGGTGGCTGCAAAATGTTTTGTCAATATGGACCTTACGAAATATTTTTTTTAGTGGTTACAAAAATTTTTGGTTGTCACTGCAAAACTTTATTAGGGACAGCAAAACATTTTAGTGGTCACCACAAAATAAATTTGGTAAGGTCCATAATGACAAAATATTTTGTGGTGACCCATAAGTATTTTTTTCAATGTTTCCGCCCAGATACCATCCTCTCCTCGTCACTTCTGGCGCACTAGCCCTAAATTATATTAAAGGTCGACTCGTATAACATTCCCACATTTTGACAGTTGTATTGGCACTTCATTTCACTACAGTTCTTGCTAAGACACACTCATCTGGCTCTCAAACTATGCTGGGTTAGTATTTTCCATTAGGAATAGATACAAATGATAGTCTTCAAAACGGTCAAAAATGGAATTCTTATGTGAGACACACTATAGAAGTCTTAAAGCGTTCGGTAAAATACATAATTTAATTCCCGCCGTTAGGTTAAGGTCTCGGAAAAGTCTGTCGGATTTTTTCCCTTCGAACTTATAAGCCAATTACGACAAATGAGCTTTATTTAGGGTATAAGACTGTCTTGAGTTAGCACCAGTTGGAGTAAATGTTCTTTTTGCTTAATTAATAGCCAGTTGAGCCAAATGTATAACTTCTAGGATGGAAGTCAGTTGAAATGTGTTTTTAGGATCAGGGGCGTCATTTCAGGTTTTTCTGGGGGGGGTGGGGGGGGGCAAATTTTTTTTGCCACAGTGACCTTGCTGCACTTTTTTTATTGGTTAAGCATGTATAAATTAGAAACATAAATAATAAAACTTCTGTTTTGTGTGCTTACGTTAGTATTATTTAAATAACAAAATACACAAACATGTTATACACTTTTCCTTCTAAATCCAGGGGGGGGGCATTTACCCCCCCCCCCCCGGCCAGTACCTAAGTGACACCCCTGTTTAGGAGTAAAATCGTTAGGACCAATAGGATCATTAGGTAACTACTATCAGCTTTCTAGGATAGCTGTTTGTCGCAGTGTACGGACTTAAAAGCGGCACGGCTGGCGCAGTGACTCGAGCTCTCATTTCCCACCTAGGCGATACGGGGTCGGTCTGCAGATTTTCTCACGTGGGAATCGTACCTGACGATGCCACAAGTCGGCGGGTTTTCTCGGGGATCTGCGGTTTCCCCCGCTCCTTCATTCCGACGCTGCTCCATACATCATGTCACCCCTCACCAGCGCTAAAGACCTAGATGTTGAGCGCTTACCACTCTCTTCACTAAAAGTCCTGAACTGGGTCACAGACACGTAACGTTCTTTGGATGCTGTTTCTAAGCAGATACCACTCACGCACGGTCGCTTTAACCATTCATGCTTTAAGGGCGCGGTCTATCGCTAATTTCATCACCATTTTTAAAATTTTTTATTTGTACCATATATTTGTTTTTCTTATTTAAGACACAAAATTTGACTAAATTTGGCTCTTGTGAAATTTTTTTATCTCTCATAGTTTTCGCGTAATGGCTTGTTAAAGTCATATTTTTGCATGTTTCCGTTTTAACGACTACACTAAAACCAACTGATATACCAAACTCAAAAAAATCACAGTGGATAAAAAAGACATTGCAGGCTACAATGACATGCTCATGAAATTAAAGAAAAAAATTATTTGAATTTTAAAAAATTGCTGAAACTAAAAATAAAAATTAAAAAAGTTTAATAATTTTTTTAAAAATACAAATAATGTTTATTCCTCAATTCTATGAGCATGTCATTGTAGCCTGCAATGTCTTTATTCACTGTGATTTTTTTTAGTTTGGTATATCAGTTGGTTTTAGTGTAGTCGTTAAAACGGAAACATGCAAAAATATGGCTTTAACAAGTCATTACGCGAAAACTATGAGAGATAAAAAAATTTCACTAGAGCCAGATTTAGTCACATTTTGTGTCTAAAACAAAACAAAAAAATATCTGGTACAAATACAAAATAAAATAATGATGATGAAAATTGCGGTAGACCGCGCCCTTAACCTTGCTACGCTTGTTTAAGGTGCCTCCTTAGATAGGCTACGTTTGTTTGTGTGTGAGGCAGGAGTGGTAAGGTAGCCGTTGACCGACGTATGTAATACATTATCGCCTCTCCGTGCAAGCTACTCAGCTGGCATGTAGTGCTGTACTTTTATCCTTTTTCCTATGGAACTTTTAAGATGTGATCACATTTTATTTGTAGGCAGCATAGTGAAAAGTCTTAACGCTTCCTTCTAATGTCGAGATTTTAAAATCCAGTTGTTATTTTTCTAGACACGGCAGTCTGTGATAGCCATTTTTGGCCATTTTTGAGGGGCTCGAAAATGATGTTTGTAATGAACGTGCCGAATTTTTAAAACTATAGCGACGTAGTTTGAAGTGTGTGTTCTTTTCGTAGATATAGAAATATAATGCGCATTAGATAGTTTCGTCAAAAAGGGAATAGTAATAACTCGCTGCAACGCATTTGAAGCGCGGGTAGGGAGGCGCCTTAAAGCTTAGGCCAACTTACGTGCTGCGTTCTCCGCAGAGTGGTTGCCTACCGGTGTAATATCTAATTTAGCGCTAAGCGGTAAGCCAGTGACGGTGAGCGGACCAGTTGAATGATGAGGGATGGGGAGAGGGGAGTTATTGGCAGGAAACTGGTTCAGTTATCTGCTTGGGTTCAAGTCGACGACAGACATGTGAAAAGAGCTTTGTTTTCGAATAGTCGGTGGATCCATGAAGGAGTACCTGCACCTCGCAATAATACCACTTAGTGTAGGCAAAATACTTTTAAAAAAACTATTCCTGGAAGAGAAGACTTAATTAAGGTCCTTTCACATTGTCAAATATTTATTAAAGCGAAGTGCGAGAGTTTTTTTCTTGTAAGTTATCCTATAATTCTCTTTCAATGATTCTGCAGGACAAAATAATGAAATATCCCATTATTATTTATGTCAAGTTAGTTAACCAAGAATATATCCTATATGCGTTGTCGAGGAGAAAATTTTGATAATTCAAATTGAATAAGTGTTAGGGTTCAAAACTGAAAACACAGTAAAATTGTTTAACATTGCCCCTTAAATGTTTGAGAAGAAATATGGCGTGTGTTTTGACCTGTATTGAGGAGTCAGTGGTACCGCTTGGTTATGAATTGTTTGCAAGGACTAATCGGGAGCCAGGCCTTGCGTTTTGGTGTTGACCAAAACGCCGTGCATTGATACCTATACTACGTATCCATGTCGTTTTGAAAACAATTTCAAAACACTTGCCGTTTTGAAAACGTTATTGGAAACGGGATTCAAATCGATTGAGTCTCTAGGTCGTTAGACCAAAAATTGGGATCGTATCGGAATGAGTTTGGCGTAAAATGCCATGGAAACTTGGATCGTACTGAAAACTAATCTAAAGTAAGCACACACACTCGGCAGTTGTTTAGGCCTTCAGATTTTGTTGACAGGTGCGCGAACATTACCAGGAATTTGTGGTCCACAGAAGAATTGTCTGGTTTATTAGAAATCATTTGAAAACGAGTACTGCTCAAATGAACCATGTTTTGCGCACTTAATTGTTGGAAGATAAAGTCTAGTACCAATTTGACTTGTGGGTCTTTATTGCTCCCATTTTTCTAGCAAATGAAATGGCTAAACAAAAATTAATCGTACGATCATGAATAACTATAATTTTATTGTTTCAATTTAAGTTACTTTAGCAATTCAGTTACGTGTGTAGCTGTGTGTAGCCGAAAGAAAAATAAACAGATGGTAGTGTGTATTTGTTTCATGTCAGCTAACATAAGTTTCGATTGTACTAACATTGCCACACGCTAATAAACCCAGCGAACTGAAATCGATTTCAATCGGATCCAAAGTTCGCATGTAGACGGGTATCGTACTAAATCAGGATTCAATACTTATTCGTTTTCAAAACGATATGGAAACGTAGTAAGTGACAGTTGGGACGGGTTTCAGAAACCTCTAGGTTGTGCCTTCATGTGAGGACAGTCGTGAGTGAGTGAGACAGATTTTGGTCAGCGGTTCTGCGTTGGTTTATGCGAGGCACAAAACCGATGGAGCGTTAAGAGTGACGTCGGTCGGCGAATGTAATGCGATATCGCCTCTACACGCAAACCCCGCAACTGGCGCACAGAGTTTTACTATTATTCATTTTCCTACGGTGACCGTATTATTTTATTTGCGATACTTATGGTTCAAATTCCAACGCCTTTTTCTATTATTGTGTTTTTCATATCCGGTTGAAATTTTCCTGCATATGGCAGTTTTTAAAAAAAGCTGTTTTTAGCCATTTTAAGGGTCTTGAAAATCGTGTTTCCAATATGCTATCCTAATTTTTAAACCTATAAAAACATTGCTTGGAACATGGTTTCTTTCTGTAGATGTACAAACGTAACGTTCTTAGAGATGTTTCTTCCAAAAATTATTACTTGTAACTCGCTGCAATGCGTTTCAAGCGCAGGTACATAGTAACCTTAACACCGAGGTCTTCAGCGCTTGTGAGGGGGTGACATGAGGTGAATATGGAGCAATACCGGAATGAAAAGGCGGGGGAAACGGGAGATCACCAAGAAAACCCCGCTGACTAACGGCATCGTCCGGCACGATTCCCACATGCGAAAATCCGGGGACCGACCCCGCCGGGAATGGTCAAACCATTCAGCCACCTGGGGCAGGGACAGTCGTATCGGCAGCTGTACTCCAAGTAAACTGCAGTACATTAGTGTATTTATTTATGTCGGCATTGATTACACATTCACTTGGCAGCGTAGCCACGTGGTATTTTATTATCAGGCTCGTAAATGTTTTACGGCAGTACAGGTTAGTTTTTCCTACGCCTCAAGGAGGAATGAGCAGATAGATAGTGTCGTTTGTTTACGGCCGAGCGTTTGTTACTGATAAGTGGCCGTGTCCGGTGCCCGTAAAGAACCATTTGTTTGGTGCATTCTTACCCGTTTCTTATATTGTTGAAGTCAGTTGCTGTTGGCATTTCGGAACGCGCGGTTGTGTTTTCGCGAAGTATTGATCATGTTACGTCCTCCATGGTGAAAGTGCTGTGCGACTTCAGAATGGCGGGAGCTTTAATATGTAATTAGTTTTAATATATTTTATTATTTGATAGACGATTGGTGTGCAACTGTCAGGTTACATGGGGATATGGGAATGTTGTCAAATGAAGTGTTTTTGAATGTATCGTGTTCGTGGTCTCCGTATTCGTTAAATGGCAAGAGTTTTTTGGTTTGTAGTTTCAAAGTTGTTTATTAGGTTATATGCAGTTGATGTTGAAACATTGCTTAAGAGTGCGTGGTAGATAAATAAACGCTGTAAACATAAATTGATTTTTACGCTTTTGTCGAAACCTATATGGATAAAATACTCGATAACAATCCTAGATAATGGTATTTGCTAACTTAATTCGTTACGCGTGATTTCTTGCGCCGCAGTTAAATGCACGAGGTTCCGGCGTCAGAGATTGTGTCTCAGAAGTTCGTAAAGGCTTCGTACGCTACGATTGATTTAGCACAGAAAAACAACACAGGATCGGCGCACAGAAAGTTTGGTAAAAAGGAAATACATTTTCTGTGCGCCGCCGTGCGCAGCCAATCAGAAGGAGGATAATGCCGAGTTCATGTGGAGCTTGGTTACCGATTAATTTGGAATGAACTTGACTATAGTTGTATCCTGTTTCTACCCACGTGTTTATGTAAACAAGTGTAGTGTTTTACGAAATTTAAGAATTATTAATTTGGGAGATCGGGGATCGCGATTTTTACATTGATTACGAAAATCAAATGTACACAATAAACAATTATATTTACTAGTGCTGCCAACACACAAACAAATAATATACCATCCATCATTTTTGGCACTCTTTGTCCTGAACTTCTGTGCGTGTGCGGCGATAAATGTAGCTTACGAGATTTATATGTACGTTTGATGTATACCTGTGCCTGTGCTACGTCAGTTGTAGCGTAGCCTTTACACTGGAAACAATTTTGTTTAAAACGTTGGCTATAACTATTGTGTAGTATTGCTATTGTTTAATTTTCGCAAATTGGCTTCAAGAAACCTGCAGTTATAGATAAATGCTTTTAGCATTGAAATATGTACCACGCCCTCTTAAGAGCTGCTTAAGGTTGTTCACGTGGCGAAAATTCGAAGTTTTATATTTGTTTGGCATAGTGTTAGTTTTATAGACATTACTTGTGACTACATTCTCCACTTGTAGACATTTTTTAGCTCTCATAGTTTTCCCATAGCGGCATGTTAAAGTCAGAATTTGCAAGTTACAGGAACATAGGTTTAACAAAAACCAAGTAACGTAATCGAATGAAATAATTTACACTGAAATTTGATATAATGAGCAACATGCTAAAAGATTTAAAAACACAAAACAAAGTCATTTTGTCTTTTTTAAAAATTGCCACAAATGAGGTAAATTTTCGTCATTTTCGGATTTTTTTAAAAAGTACAAAGGAATTCCATTCTCTGTTTTTAAATCTTTTAGCATAGTGCCCATTATGTCTAATTTTAGTGTAAATTATTTAATTCGGGTAAGTCAATTGGTTTTTGTTAAACCTATGTTCCTGTAACTTGCAAATACTGACTTTAACATGCCGCTATGGGAAAACTATGAGAGCTAAAAAATTTCTACAAGTGGAAAATATAATCACAAATAATGTCTATAAAACTAACACTATGCCAAGCAAATACAAAATTTTGAATTTTTGCCACGTGAACGCCCTTAAGAGCGCCGCCTAACACGCGCTTCAAGTACGTTGCATCAGTGCGTTAGTATTCGTTTGTTTCATAACGAAAGTGTTCCACATGTGGCCATTGCGCACATGTACGAAAAGAAAACCACTTCGGACAAGGACGGAAAGTCGTTCTTAAAGACACCGTGCACTTTAAAATACTGTTTCGAAGCCCTCCAAAATAGTAAAAACAGCCGTTTTAGACTGCCGTACTTCAAAGTGTACTAACTGGATGTTTGTGAAACTCAGAAATGTGCGCTAAACGTTGCAACATACTTTCCACCAATGAAATTATATGGTAAGCGCTTAGGATTCATAGTAAAATAAGATCGGCGGGGATCCTGCACGCTAGTTCAGTGCTTGATGCTCGTTGTGGCGATGCGGCATGCGATAGGCACTTCAAAGGCACTCTTATAGCTCCGTCTCTTCTGAGCCTCTAACGCGCAGGTAGCTGTATGGTATGGGTCCATTCAGGGCGCGACCTACAGCAATTTTCATCACCATGTTTTAATTTTTATATTTGAAGGATACATTTTTTTCTTGTTTTAAACACAAATTGTGACCAAATTTTGCTCTTATAAATTTTTTTATCTCGCAAATGTCTTTGTGTAATGGCTCGTTGAAGCCAAAAATTGCATATTTCCGTTTGAAGGACGCGACACTAAAACCAACTCACCAAATTGAAAAAAATTCGCAGCCAATAACGATGTTGTAGGCTAAAAGTTCAGCTATGTTAATCCACAAAATATTTTTTTGTGTTTAAAAAAAAATTAATTTCCATTTTAAATTTCAGCATTTTTATTTAAATAAAAAAAAAAGTTTTTATTCTTTGTTTTTATGTACGTGAAATTGTAGCCTGGGACAACCTTATTCACTGTGATTTTTTTTTTTTTTTTTTTTTTTTTTTTTTTTTTTTTTTTTTTTTTTTTTTTTTTTTTTTTTTTTTTTTTTTTTTTTTTTTTTTTTTTTTTTTTTTTTTTTTTTTTTTTTTTTTTTTTTTTTTTTTTTCAGTTTGGTATATCATTTGGTTTTAGTATAGTTCTTAAAACGGAAACATACAAATTTTGAATTCAACAAGCCATTACGCGAAAACTATGTGAGATAAAACAATGTCATAAGTGCAAAATTAGTCACGTTTAGTGTCTAAAATAATAACATATATGTCTGGTATAAATAAAAAACAAAAACATAGTGATGAGAATTGATGTATACCGTGCCCTTTAGAGTGAATGATAGTCATCGTTTTGAATTTTTGTTTTTTGTGTCATAACCGTTCTTCTGGGTAAATGTTTGGAACTTTAACCTAACTTTGGAAAATAATACACACTGAAAGAATTTTAGACACGGTAAATATATTTTTGTCGTTAATGTTGTTACAAATCGAATTGCAATCAGGAAATTCTTATTACTTTCTTAACTGCAATTCGATCTGTAACAAAAGTAACGGAAAACAGATATGTATGGTGTTTAAAGTTCTATCAATATGTATTCTATTCCGTAGTTAGGTTAAAGTTACAAACATTTACCCACAACAAAAGTTATGACACAAAGTACAAAAATTCAAGATGTTGACTGTAGCTCACTCCTAACATAGCAAATTTTCCGCTGCAGTATGTTATCCACCTTGACCTAAAATCCTCACTAAAGTGTAGTCAAAGGGGAATATGTGTGTGTAGTTTATTACACTAGAAAAAAAAATACCGGTGTTTAGAATTACTGCTAAGTGACACGTGTGCTCGACTCCGATACTAAAAGTGCCTATCTCTTTAGACTGTGTAGGCCTATTTATGCGGTACTAAATCGATGTAGCACTAAGGGTGCCGCCGACTGGTGTATGTAATGCTATATCGCCTCTAAGCGCAAGCCAATCAAGTTGTGTGCAGTGCTTTGTTGTAAATCATTTTCCTAAGTGACTTAAAGGGGTGACTATATATAATTTCAGTTGTAGGAAATATTGTTTGAAGCCAGACGCGTGTTTCCATCTTCGTGTTTCTAGAAGCGAGTTGATATTTTCTCAGATTTGGTAGTTTTTAACCATTTTGAGAGGCCCGAAAAATAAAGTTTCGTACAAGCTGCAGAATTTTTAAACTTAATATAAACGTTGTTTGAAATGTGTTTCCATTTCGTCAGGGGCGTCATTTCAGGTTTTTTTTTTTGTTGGGGGGGGGGGGGCAAATATGTTTGTATAATTAGCATTGTTGCATTTTGGAGAGTGCTATTAGGAATTTTTATTTGTAAAATTGGAAACAATTACTTTTGTTTTATGTTTTTATGTAAGTATTACGGAAATTACAACATACACAAAACTATTTTATTTCAAATTCTGGGAGTGATACTTCCCCCCCCCCCCACTAAATAACGTTCATGCGTTTAATAGGTGTAAAAATGCACGTCAAGTATTTCAGACAAAAAGTTAATTATCGCAACAGTGCAGCGCATTGGAACGCAAATAAACAGAGTCCTTAAAACACTTCCTCAAATGGCAAAAAAAAAAAAAAAAAAAAAAAAAGAAAGACGAAAAAACCTTGACGTAAATGTAAGAAATTCAGAGATTTTTTAATCAAACGGGAGCACGCTGTGATTGGGCATGGCATTACTGGGCGAATCTCGCTTATCAGGAAGCCTTTTTTTCCTACTCAACGTAAGGCCTTTATTTTTATTGAAGACTCGCAAAACAATTTTAAACCACAAGACGTTCGTGTTGGAAATCTTAGCGCGTAGTTCGTTCATATTTGTCGCGGGATGAATTGTGCTATATATGTGTTTAAACCTGCCAGCTGTGTAAGCCATGATGGTTACAACTCTTGTATGGTCGTATTAACAGTCGTTTCTCATGTCTCGCCAGACGAATATTAGGCGAGATGCGATTTGTGAGACCTAATTAGTAGAGCCACGATTTTATGGCGAAAAGATTTTTGCAACATTTGTTTTCAATGCGTTATGTGCACTCCTGCAGCTCTGCTACATCGTCTGTGATTGGATAATTTTACTCCCACTTGCCTTGGCAAATTATAGACGTACGGAGTCACAATTATCTTATTCTGATTGGTGCAGTGAAATGACAGACGTGTCTGAACAAAGACACGCTGCCAATAACCATGAACTACAGTTGTCGATGTGCACGCGAGACACTGAAACACAGTGGGGCAAAAATCTTTACGAGACAAAATCGTGGCTCTACTAATTAGCTGATAGTTTAAAAAATTCACTTTCGTAAGGGCGTTGGTGTTGTGTTCGTAAACAGGTTTTTTCTACGAAATTGTTCCACGTGTGCCCAATATGCCAACGTACGAAAAGAAAACTAACTTTAGACATGGTCGGAACTTTATTGTTAAGACATTATGCTCTGTTTCCAAGACCTTCAACATAGTTAAATGCGGCCTTTTCGTACTGCCGTACTTTAATATGTACTGACTGGACGTATACGAAACTCAAGTATATAGACTTGCACCGAACTTTCCTACAGACTTACCACAGTACAATTCTGTGTTCACCGCTTAGTGTCCCATAGTAAAAACTGTTCAGCGGAAAACTTGCACGCTAGTTCACCGCTTGAATCGCTAAGGCGATGCGGCATTTTATGCGCGCTTCAAGGTCACTTATGTCTCCGTCAGTTCTGAGCCTCTAACACGCAGGTAGGTGGCACCCTTAAGGACCTGCGTTTCAAGTGCGCTGTAGCGAGTTACGGCTATTTAACGCGCATTGTCTTTGTGTATCTACGAAAAGAACATCATTTCCGAGCCCATCAAAATGGCCAAAAATGGGTTTTACAAACAGCCGTATCTGGAAAATAACAACCGGATTCTAAAAACACAACTATATATAAAAAAGCATTAGATTTTGAACTATGCTGTCCACAAATAAAATAATGTCACAATTTTAAGTCCCATAGGAAAAAGAGTGAAGCATTGCATGCCAGCTGAGTGGCTTGCGCGGAAAGGCGATAATGCATTACATACTGTTACAAAATGATTTTTTCTGTACGTCGATTATTATATTTGGGGTTCCTAAGTTATTATTAGGTTGGGGGGTTTCACTCAGATGGTAGCTACACTGTGGGTTTATTTAGATGTTATTTAGGGTTAAAGGACTAAGAGACAGTTACGGTTAAACGGTCATTTACTATACTACAATGGCAGGTACTCTGAATACAAAATA
>PNEQ01085754.1:0-25717 GCA_003012365.1 Medauroidea extradentata | reverse complement strand
AGGAGTGTCTGTTACCAATGGGGGAGTTAACGGAAGAAGCGCAAGAAGCACGCAATAAAGATGTTCGCAAATTTCGAGAATTACACACACGGAAGTCATCCCGTAAGAATAATATGTCTGACTTATTTCACAGACTGATGGCTTCATCTGATCCATATCTATCCACCCTGCGTCAGCTACCAAGCAAAAATCTGAAATCACAGCCACCTGAAGTTCTCAATGTCCTTCAGCAACTTCTACACGAAGAAGATATTGCAGATAATAATAAACACAGTGATGACGACAGTAACACATAACATGCAATGGTACTTTTCTTTGAAGAAATACGATAGGAAGGGAACGAAAAACATGCAGAAGTGAAGCAAAGAAAGTGGGAAAAAATTACAACCATTTTGAAAGATAGCAGTAAAAGGTGAAATATTATTACAAAAAATTAATAACCCATTAAAAATAAATACTTGATTATTCATAAATGTTTCATGAGAATATTCTTCCAAGTGTCTATAGATAAATTTGTTTTTTTATGTATATATAGGTCTATATGATAAATTTAACATGAATTGGACATTTTGTCACCAGTGTTTATGGTCATTGTTTTCGTGTAGTTGTAAATAAGTTTCATTCGTGTGCTCATTATTTAAATTTCGAGTTTGAAAATAAATAACAAAATTATTTGACACATGTTTTAGGACCACTTAGCAATAACCATTAACAGAATGAAATAATATCACACAAATGTGTATATTCTGTATTGTACAATGCTTATGAGTATTACGTTGCTATAAGTCAAACAGTGATTTTCGAGGAAAAAGACTTTATTGTCCGTTTACTTATTTTTAAATTATTTTTGTATGGAATTGTAAGTCTATGCATACTTTTATTAAGATCAATTATTATACATGGATTATAATGGAATGGTGATCATTCAGGTGTTCTATAAATACTCTTTTCATTTCAAAGAGACATTACTAAACAATACATTAATTATGTTACAAGTGCTATTATGATATTGGAAATTACCGAAAGTGATTTTATGGACTATAAAAAATCAATAATATTTTATGACACACCCATAATTTGTTTTATATGTTGACGTTTGATTGCGAAGGCTCCTACTGTTTTAGAAGTTGTTATCTCATATCCTTTTAGCTTGAAATAATGCTTAATTTTGTGACGCACATATTCTTCTATACTTATAAGCCTATTTTTATGTGTAACAAATTGTTTAAAATAGTTATCTGCGTTTTTCTGATTTTTGGCGCGGACAACTACATTTCGGACCACTGTGCGACGCCTCTGCTCGGCGGGTTTTCCTCAGGGATATCCCGTTTCCCCCGCCCAGTCATTCCGGCGCCACTCCATATTAGCATCATATCTCCCCTCACCAACGCTAAAGACCTAGATGTTAAGCGCTTACCAAAATCTCTTAACTTTACTAACCGCGCATGCCTTAGGGAAACTTATTTATCTGTCTATAAAAACAATGTTTGCACCATTAATAATTTACACAACAACCAAAATCACCAACGAATAAAACGAGCATAGAGAACACGCAAACGACGAAAATTTAAGTTACGAAGAAAACTGTCTTCACATCGTTTCAGGGTCAGAATCTGTACTTTAATTTATAAAACCTTTCCAAGTATTTCATAATATATTTTAACGATAGTAAAAATTTCTAGCTTTGCAACATTAAATAGAACATTTTATGTCTACACGTTAATATTGGCACACGAAGTTCGTATGCTGGTACGATTTGTTATTAATTGATAATACTGTGATGAGAAACATGATGCTGCTGAAACAATAACGTAATACATACCTTTTTAATGTTAAGTAGTACTTTATTTTTACAGTTGAGTACATTTTCATTTTACACAAGTGCTGCTTTCGTTAAAGATTATATCATCACCGATAAAATTCTGGGAACAAATTTTATCTCCAATAATGTTATGTACTCAACCCTTTCATAAAATGTGTTTGTAGATATGATTAATTTTTGTTATGAAATTTACGCAAATATACAGATATATATGACTGAATAGAATTTATTTTTGCTTTTGAAGCTGACACGGATACAATTTCAGATTAATATTTTAGGCTAGTACGTGTCGATATAATGTGTGTGGCCTGACACAAAGTTAATTTGCATAGTGTTTGCGCTGAACGTACCGTACGAACATGCCAAATATTTCGGAAACGAGTGTGCAATAATTTCACAATTATGACGTATGCGACCGCGAACACATTAATATGAAGCCTAACAAAGAGTCGACATTTTCCGCGATGAATCAGAATCCATAAAAATAACACAAGTTCTATTAAACGCGTATGTTTACATTGCTACTTATTTTCAATAACAAAGCATTAAAATGTTTCGTTTGTTTCTCTGCTTTAATACAAAATTGGTGGCAGCTATAAAAAAAACGTTCTAAATTTTTTTTACAAATAATGGAGGAATTGTGTTGCAAATCCTTTAAGTAAATAACGTTGTTTATAAACGTCGACACGAGCGGATGATTAAGATTTTTTAATGCTTAGCTCTAAAAAAAAAAAATCAACTAATAAATTCCGTCGTCAAACTTTGAAATTTTTTTAAATTAAACATTTTGGCAAAAAAAAATTATAATACTATAATACATTAATTGGAAATATTCAGAAGAAATTCCGTGCCAGTAAGTTTGCAAGAAATTTCTTTAGTAATTTGACATTATTATTAGAATTTCAAATTTTTCGGAAAAGTGCTACCTAAAAAAAAAAAAAAAAAAAAAAAACTTTCGCTGACACTTTAATTCGTAAGACTGTATACTATATGGGCAATTTTAATTTGAAACTTAACTTTCTTATAATTTTGCCTTCAAGTTTATTAAATTCCATTAGTTAGGTTGTCAAGGATATCAGTACATGACCTGGTCGAATCGTATACCTGTATAGTCCCTGGATATAGCTATCCTCTTTTCCCCCGAGTACTTCTACGGCTTTGTGATGTTCCAGGGAACATATAATACTATATATACATAAATATGTACAACATACATATGGTATACACATGTAAAAAATTACAAATAAATATATCTGCAGAAAATTATTCTGGCAAAATGCCTTAGTTAAAAAATAAATAACTGAGCACAATAAAGTAATGAGCACTATACAATAATACTATATAATTTGGATGGTAAACTTGCATAAACTTCGACTACAGTAATTTCCTAAGTGTTTTTTTTTTTTTTTTTTTTTTTTTAATTCTTTGATGTTAAGGGCTTGGACCCGAGTTTCTTGGCTTTCGAGAGAATTATTATTTAAAATTCTTACGAGAGTCAATATCGTAAAATTGCTTCGTAACTTTTTTGCAAATTGGTTTTACAATGCAATGTAATATTTCGAGACAAACTGTATGATGAGTATAGCTAATTTATCAATTAAAATGAAATTTCGTTAATTAACTAATTAACAACTATTTTTGCAGTCTTCTGACTTGACAAAATTAGAGTACGCAGTTTAAATAAGTCATAACAAAGTTACGAAGCGATTTAACGTTATCGGCTCCCATTTTAGTTTTAAAAAAATAATTGACATTAAGGCAAAGAAACTCGGGCCCATGCCCTTAACATATATTTTGATATTGCTTAAGGAAAGAGCAACATATAATGGAACGTTCACTTCTATACATATTCTTATGAAAGTTTCACAACTAGCATGTAGAAAGCAATGTTTCGCTATGTAATTCCAATCAGCGCGGAAAGTATTTAAGCACAAAACGTTTGTAAAGTGAAGACCGCTGAAATTAATTATGCAGCAAAATATTAAAAACACTGCCGTTGTTCAAACAAAATGTCTACAAAATTGACGCAACAAATAAAATATCTTGTAAAGTTATGTGTATAGCTACGGTGACATTTAGTTTACATAAATGTAATTAAAACTGAACACTTATTATCATTTTTGTGACAGTTTTGTTACGTAACCAATCATTATGCAGTAACGTGAAATGATTAACACAGTGAGGAATTTGCCAGTTTTATTAAAACCAATGTACGATGTAATTAGGGACAGGAAGTTTTGCAAGACGGTTTTGACAAAAATTCGTTGATAGTTTAATACATTTAATCACTAACCACGAAGCAGCTTCATAAGTGTACGTAAGGCATTGAAACAACGCTGAGCAAAAATCTTTTTAAAAAAATCAGGGGTCCCTAGATTATCGTGAATCACCTCAACACAACATGGAAATAATCCCAGTAGTGCTGGCCTCTCTGTCCCTACTCACCCATCGGCGTCACGATGGGGTTAGCAAAGGTGGGGGGGGGGGCAGTTGCCCCACCCCCTGGAACTTGGGACCCATACAAAAAAAGGTCACTAATTGTGTCAGGTACTGTGAAAATGTCTTAATTAGCGTCAAATGCTGCAAAACAATGGTCTGTCTCGTCAGACGCTGCAAAAAGTATGTTTTTTGCTTATAATATATTAGTTTTATGTTAGCTAAACTTAAATTTCTAAATATTTGCCCCCCTCCCTTGAAATAATTCCTAGTGACGCCCATGTACTCACCACCTTTCTATTGGAAGTTCAAGAATTTATAAGCGCTAGTTTTATATACGAGAATAATTGTTCTTGAAAGTAGGCATAGAGTTATTGCTGTTAACAATTACAATCCAGTGATACAGTATTCGTGGAGTTTTTTCAAGGAAGAAAGGCATTTTCTAAGGTTAATAGTTCTAAAAATATAAGGGTATATTATTCAAAGTGTATAGTAAACCGTCTTTCGCAGAACAAAAATATAAGGTAAGTCTGGGAATATTTTTACAGTTATTATTCGGTTGTTGGTCACGTGCCACAGACAAGAGAAGTTTCTCACTTTACTGGACCACTTATAATATGGTTCCTACCATCCTGAACATCTGTGATTCTCTGGAAGATTCCCAACAAGCGTAACAAGTGTAATCATCCAGTCACTGTCTCGATAAAGATCTGAATCATTAGGCATATATATTTCCTCCTTATTCAGTTGTCGATACTAATACACAGAGATAACTAGCAATCTGGAGTTCAGCCAGACTTAAGGCTCAGTTTCAGTCGTAATATTGAATTTTATTACCTTTCGCTGTTTTGGAATTCTAAGAAGATAATTGTTAAATATGCGATTATACCTCACATTCTATTTGCATTTCGCTACAGTACAGGCCTTGCGATCTGGCAGTTAACTTATAATTACGCCGCAATTTGTATGGCAAAATTTGTTATATTCATAATTTACCCGACAAATTGCGGCGATATTATAAGTTAACGGCTAAATCGCAAGGTCTTTACTGTAGCGAAATATAAATAGAATTTTGAGGTATAATCATATAATTAACAATTTTCTTCTCATAATTCCAAAAAAGGCAAAAGTAATAAAATTCAATATTGCGACCGGTTGGAAATGTCCGCTAGGGACGCGTGGGAACAGTGGAGTGATAAAGAGCCAGGGTATCACGAGATACGAGCAGCATATCGCCTCTATTCGCAGCGCTTCAACACTGAAAGAAAAATTTGTAGGAAGTCTTCTCTGCAAAATTATTTTGTAGTAACAAAAAAATATTTTTGTGGTGGCCTCAATATTTTAGTGGTGACAGCAAAATGGTTTTTGTGTTGGCCACAATATTTTAGTGGTGACAACAAAATGTTTTTGTGGTGGCCACAATATTTTAGTGGTGACAACAAAATGTTTTTGTGGTGGCCACAATATTTAAGTGGTGACAAAAATGTTTTTGTGTTGGCCACAATATTTTAGTGGTGACAAAATGTTTTTGTGGTGGCCACAATATTTTAGTGATAACAAAAATGTTTTTGTGGTGGCCACAATATTTTAGTGGTGACAACAAAATGTTTTTGTAGTGGCCACAATATTTTAGAGGTGACAGCAAAATGTTTTTGTGGTAACCACAAAATAAATTTGGCAGAGCGAACATCCACAAAATATTTTTTTTTTCCCGTGAAACTGACTTGCAAGGTTTTCCTTATAGCCTTTTTACTGCGGGACTTTAAGCGGTGACACAAATATTCTATTTTTCGAAAGTACGAAGCATGAGCCAAAGCACGCCTCTCGCTTTGCACTTTACGAATTCAGGTGGTATTTTCGAAGCGGTTTTTAGCCATTTTTAGAGGCCAGAAAATTTAGTTTCTAACAAGCGCGCTGAAAATTTAAAAACAAACATAGAATAATAATTTCAAGTGTATAGTCTTTTCGTATACAAACGAAGTATGAATAACGTAAGCGGTTTTACGTATAAAATAATACCCGTGACACGCTACGACGCCGTCAATACGGTGGCCGCGGTGGTCGAGGGGTCAGACCTCTCGTCTCCTTCTACGTAGGTGATCCGGGTTCTATATCTGGCTGGGTCGCTCCCCGGATTGTCACATGTAGGAATAGTACCAAACGGTGCGGTTGGTCGGCGGGTTTTCTCAGTATTCTCCCGTTTCCCGCGCCCATTCATCCCGGCGCTGCTCCATACTCACATCACGTAACACTTCTCCAGCGCTAGAGACGTCGATGTTAAGTGCAGATCAAAATCTCTTCAATTTACTTCACCGTCCATACGCGCCAAACGAGAACTTCTTTTTAAATGTTGCTTTATTTATTTGTGCGAACATGGCAATTTCGCAGTTTATTTCAAGCACGAACATAGTGTTTAACTTTGACAGCATCAGCGGTCTGCTTCAGTTCTCAAATATTCTTGCAGACTAACCCACAGGTCAGTGAACTCACGAGTTTTTCCGGACTCTAACCATCACCTATAATTAGACTCCCCCACCCCCTGTTTTTCGGGAAAAGAATTTTGCCCCAGTTTGTTTCAGTGCTTTACGTGCACATATGTAATGATGCTTCGTGGTTATCGGCAGCGTGTCTGTGTGAATAGGCGTATCTTACTTGACTGAGCCAATTACAATAACGTTCCTACAACACCACATGTATGTAATTTGCCGGTAGAATACCTAGGCTCGTGAGAGTTAAAATATCTAATCACTGACCACGAAGCATAACTGCAGATGTGCACGCAAGGCCATGAAACATGGTGGGGCAAAATTATTTTCGCGAAAAACAGGGGTCCATAAACATGTATGATTAGTAGAGTTACGCCAATTTCATATATACATTCCAAGTCAGGTTGAACGCCAAAAATATGTACTTCATAACCACGTGCGTGATTAGCTGGCGGCTGTCACGAAACGCATTTGACTTCTGCAAGCCAATAGCAAATAAGGAAATGATTCATAGAGCTATCGCTTGTAATGTTGTAAGACAATGAATAATTGAATGTATCCAGAACGTGTACAGGACTGATCAATCTAGGCTACTGCCAGATGAATCCGCGAAATTGACGTACCTCTAATGATTAGTAGAGACAAGATTATTTCGTGCATTGATTCTAGGTTAGGTTGAACGTCAATAACGTATACTTCATGCCTTCTGTGATTAGACGAGAGGGGTTTTAACACACATTTGACGACTGCAAGCCAGTTATAAATAAGGAAACAAGTCGTGGATATATCGCGTGCTACACGTTTGTACTGTTAGAAGCCAGTGGATATTCGGCTTCAGCCAGTACACTTATAGAACTGAGAAGTCTAGGCTGTTGCCAGATGAATACACGAAATACTCGAGCCTCTAATGAATAGGTGATATAGGTCTTGTGCCTTTAATTAGTTGTATATTATTTGTATTTGTATTTTGCGGCACATGCGTTATTATTTCTAATATGAGAGTGAGTTATTAATTGGAATTAAACTTTATTATTAATTCAAGGGTACTATGATTAGAGATGATGGTTTATCGCGGGAAAACTTGACTATTTGCTAGGCTTCAGCGTGCGTTCAGCTTATCAAAAGATTACTGGATTTTCCTTGTACGCGGAGTTACTGCCCTACTTGACTAAACCAATAATAATACCGCTATTTTAATATTTGATGCATGTTATTGGTCTGTAGACAGCTACGTTGTGTCAGTGTTTTCAAGGCTACGTTGACATAAAACATTTTTGCGATATTCCATCATTTCTAACTATGATTATTAATTTTCATGCAGCGTTTCTCTGCTAGTTGTACTACTGTATATTTTCACGTCTCCCAGTTCAGCCAGAGCGACCACAGACAGACTCGCTTCACGGGCCAGCTCGCCACGCCACTCTCAGTCTGTAATACTATCCTCAGGATGCACCGTACGTGATTCCACGCGCTGTTCTCACAATGTTAGAGAGAGAGAGAGAGAGAGAGAGAGAGAGAGAGAGAGACTGCATCCTTCTTGCGCGTCCTTGCGTTGGCGCGGTTCATACATGCACTCGCCTGCAGGAACACATAAACTTTGTACCGCCTACCTTCGTCGTTCCGTCGCATGCAGCACGCACTGCGCACGGAGTGAACTGCTTTGTCAGTACTTCAGCACTCTATAGAGTCCATGCGACATCGTGCCCAAGATGTTCAATATTTTTCTTTCACGTCTTGTAAAATAGTTAACTTTGTTTATTTGTCAGTGATTTTGAGGCATTTGTAATAAAATTTTAATTTCATTTCGTGTACTTCAAGATGCAAGCCATCGAGTCTACCCTCCGTAGGTAAGTCTTCCCACTGCGTCCGCGCTTGTTCGGCCCTGTTTTGTTTCGTTGAAAAACCTAACAGTAATTCTCCACTCCCCTTTTTATTTGTTACAGTGGAGGGTTTGAAGAAAGTATAAGAACTCCACTTTCAACTAAAGAATAATACTTCAACTTTCAAGGTTTCAACAATACTTTAACGACTTCTGTCATACTACAACTTCCAGCAAAGCAATATGCATTCAGCATGTCCTTTCTTGGACGTTTACTCGCCGCTATGTAGCCGTATAAACTTTAATTGTGTTACGTACCGTCTTCCAGATCTTTTATGCTTTTAACTTTATATAACAAACATAATAATTTATTTTTTAATAATGTTTTCAAATAAATAAAAGTTAGTATGTACGTGGGTACCCATAGGGAAATTTAATATTTAAAAAGGGTCTGCATAGTCCTGTATATTATATCAAATCATAAATGTTGCAATGCGCATTTTGTAATTCAATGTTTCTTGTATATTTAAACTGCCAAGTATTTTATATAATAAATCATAATTTTCCTTCTGCCTCATATTAATGTTTTATTTAACAGCTCATTCTCTGGGAATTTATAAATTTATTTATTCTGTAATGTTAGCTCTACACGAGCAGTCATAGGCAACAGACTATTTTGTGTCCAGTCTCCCTGCCAGCACGCATTTAAAGATTATATGTAATATAAATTGTAGCAGACTATACTTAACGTAAATATAACAAGACGGAGACCAGGGACAGTCAGACACAACGTATCTCTCTGCAGATCAACAGCAGGCATCAAGTAGCGGAATTCTTATTGGTTCAGTCAAATTGTGTAACAACTCCAAGGACAAACTAAAGCTGAACGTACGTTGAAACCCAGCAAAAAGTCTAGTTTTTCCGCGATAAACCATCTTCTCTGCGGATAATATTTTAACAGACGAAGTTCTGTCACATACTAAATACTTAAGACATGAAATAACGAGTTGGCTCATTTCATACGGGCGAACATGACCTTTGTTGGCTGCCCGAAGTTGTTGATACCAGCCGCATGTTTATATGGCTTCTGCATGTTCCCTATTGGCTTGGCTGGCGGCTAGCAGGGCAGCCACCTTACGCTGATTGGCGGTAGTCCTTACCGCCATGTTGCTGACCAGCGAAGCCGTTTTGTTGGTATGTATGCCAGAGTTTGCCATCCTACCGGCTATTTCACGTTTGTATTCATGAATATTCTGTGACCGTGCCCAGCCTACTGCTTGGAGCAGTAGCCAATGGTAGGGCAGCCGCAGATGTATAAAGTTCGCAACACTGGAGCAAAGCCTGCGGGTTATTGGACTAGCGAAAATGTTGCGATGCCTACGTGTAGTTACGTCCCCGGTGATTGGTATCAGGCCGGCAGCCATTTATATACGAAGTTCTCTACCTCAAGGCGGGACACGCACTCTGTCCAAGAGATAAGACTTACATAGCTGTGTGTTAAGGCTTCTGCCTACCTCGGAGCGCGGCGGGAGCAAGGATAGGGTTTTACATGTTAAACTAAATTCCGTGTAGCTCTGTCACCCTTTGAGATATCACTTTCGAATAGAAACCATTTTCTGCATTGATAACAGGAGAACGATGCTTCGTAAACGAAAATGCGAAAATAATTTTATGAGTACGGGGTTTCGAGTGTTTAATCGGCATGAAAACACTTAGACTATTCGATTATAGTTTGCAGGGTATTGATATAACTTGCTAAAAGATTCCGTACCAGTGTGGGCCGTGTCGTACTGAACATAAAAGTCAGTGGTGGCATACATGTAGGTTTGAAAGTGACTGAGATATTTAGGAATATAATTTAACCTGTAACACCCTATCCTTGCTGCCGCCGGAGCTCTGAGGTAGGCAGAGTCCTTAACTGATATCCTTGACAAATATGGGGGAGGTGTGTTCTCTCTCTCAAGGCACTGTATCCTTGTGTATTTGTGCGACTTATATTTACTTACAGCAGTTATAAACAAGCTAATTATTTAACGTATTACCGAACTAGATGGTGGAGTGTTAACACGTTGGGCTCTCATTCGGGAGGACCCGGGTTCGATCCCCAACTCCGGCCATCCTGTTTCGGGTTTCCATGGTTTCCCGAATCGCTCCAGGTGCATGCTGGGATTGTTCCTTATTAAGGGCGCGGTCTACCGCAATTTTTATCACCATTTTATTTATTTTTTATTTGTACCAGATATTTTTTTTCTTATTTTAGACACAAAATGTGATTAAATTTTGTCCTGTGAAATTTTTTTGTCTCTTATAGTTTTCGCGTAATTGCTTGTTAAAGTTATATTTTGCATGTTTCCGTTTTAGCGACTACACTAAAACCAACTGATATAACAAACTAAAAAAAATCACAGTGGATAAAGACATTGCAGGCTACAATGACATGCTCATAAAATTAAAGAATAAAAATTATTTTTATTTTTTAAAATATTATTGAATTTTTAAAATTTTTAATTTACAGTTTTAGCATTTTTTTAAAATTCAAATAATTTTTATTCATTAATTTCATGGGAATGTCATTGTAGCCTGCAATGTCTTTATCTACCGTGATTTTTTTGAGTTTGGTACATCAGTTGGTTTTAGTGTAGTTGTTAAAACGGAAACGTGCAAAATATGACGTTAACAAGCCATTACGCGAAAACTATGAGGGATAAAAAAATTTCATAAGAGCCAAATTTAGTCATATTTTGTGTCTAAAATAAGAAAAAATTTTTGGTGCAAATACAAAATAAAAAAAAATGATGAAAATTGTGGTAGACCGCGCCCAGGCCATGACGGACTCCTCTCCCAGCTACTGTCAATATACCAAGCTGTGTCACCGTCTATAATGACCTCACTGTCAAGGAGATGTAAAGCTCACTCACAGGTCGTCCGGGATACAGTGAACACTAAAAATTAAACCTCTGAAAAATATCACTAGCCGTTACTGCATATAATTCAACATTAACTATAGTTACATTATTGTTTGTATGGTTGGCTGCGAAATTACGCCCTATACTGTAGTTCCGTGCATTTTCCTATTTAAATACAACAATGCTGAAACAAAATCAACCGAAAGCCACATAATTGTATCTTATTTCATTAATAAACGTTACGTAGGTCCCTACCGAATGCACAATGTATCTTACACGCACAAACATCAAGTGACGTGTCCAAAGAGGTTAGACAAGTCCCGTCGTTAGTCGTTACACGCGGAAAGATACGAATTGGCGGAAAATAGAACTTTAGCAGGGCTTTATTAAGTGCTCACTTTATCCCGAACCGTCTATACCTTGTCTATTTAACGTATTTGTATAGTAACCCATCAGTGGAGATAGGAAAAATTCGCGAGTTCACTGACCACTAGAGACTCCAAGAATATATGTCTTCTCAAGCAGACAGCAGCCCGTCATTGGCTGCTAGCTGATTAAATGTGTATCATGACTAGACACAAGAAAATGTTGCTAGTTTATTGGAGGTGCTTTTATGTGCCGAACTCATGTGCATTTAAGTTACTTTCGCTATAAGGCAATCTGTAGTAATAGTTATTCGTCGCAGGACAAGCTATCTACTAGGCCTCGATTTTAGTTGTTTATGTCGTTACTTCATTATTAGAGACATTCAAAATTCGCGTTATTTTCTGACAGCCTACTAGACTCCAAGGGATTATATGCTTATTCGACGTCTCCCGCTGGCCGATATTGTCGTGACTTGCCACGGAGAATACTTACACAGTAGAGAGGTCAATCTCTGTGAAGACGTAACACACGTAAATGACAACACATAAACGTTCGTGGCCGATTGAATCTCAGATTATGCTCTGTTATGTATAGGAAGGAAAGTGAAGTCCAGTCTGCTACCAAATGATAACGCGAATTTTGGATGTCTCTATTCATTATTAGCGTTTCCCTATTTGACAGAGTCAGTATTTTGTCTGGACTGCGAATTCGGAGCGCTTGCGATTCGTCTGTGTCATATTACTGTTGTATAATTGAACAAAGTGCAGAACGCGGCCATGTTCGAGAAAGTACACTGTCACGAAATATTTCCAAGTGCATCCGTGACGTGAACCGGGCATCCACCTGCCTTTGTCAGACCGTAAGTCCGGCTATAATTTGACCACTACTATGGCATCAGGTTCAACATACGGCAATATGTTAATTAACGGTCGCACCGATAATTAGAGTACCTCCTGGGGCATCTCATACAGTAACTAGGGCGAGTGGAAGTTGGCAATCGAGTGTGCACGACAAGGGCGTTCTCACTACCTCCCTTACACCCTGGGCCATGTGCTATACTACCCCACATCCTACACCCCTCGGGGAGAATATACACTTGCCCGAGCCAGCAACCATGTAGTTTAACTTATGGTTAGAGACACTGGAACATCGCGGGAATAGTTGACTATTTGCTAGGTTCCAACATGTTGTATATAACACTGAATGTTTCATATCCACATTGGCTATGGTTTATTTGAAGCATTGCTTCTCTCTTCAACAAACCCAGTTAGAACTGTACAGCTTGAACACACAGCGTTTGTGATTCGCCCCAAAACTGTTCACACGTGTCACGGTTAATATACTACAGTTTATTGAAGACTATCTTAAAATTTTTCGCGATTTTCCAGTGTCTCTACATATGGTTTATTACGGAAGTATAGCCTTTACTATTACAGAAACCTTAGTAATTAAAGATCTGCGTTTTAGTTAATACACGACAGAACGTCTAAGCTACATTTATAATTGATTTAATTTTCATTTAGTGCTGTTGTCAACTTAAGTAATTTCATTGGGTAATTTCAAGTTACTAGTGTTATAAAAGGTTTAATTTGTTTCAGTGATTAATTGCAACAACTGTGTACATTTGTTAAACATTACCACATCATCTCATTTAGTTTCAACGTGTGTTTGCGGCTCCATGTATGTCCCAGTAAACTGGGACTTGTCCATCTGACCACACCGAGCCGTGCACACGTGTGGGAGAGCTGCTCTCGTGTTGCCTCTGGTCACTTCATGTAGGGTCTAATAACTAGTTCAACAGTATCTAGTTTGACATTACCTTTAATCAGTGCAAGGACTGAATCACAGCCATATTCGTGATAGTCATTACGTTCTCTGCATGAAAACAGCGTCTACCATTACATTCAGTTAATTCAATAACGTTTTTCATCTGAGCATCAGGACTGAGCCTGAACCCAGTTGCCACACTATTATCTAAGCGTTAAAAAGTAGGGTACCGTGAATTACGTGAATTCTCTTGGGGAGACGTTAGATTTCCAACTCCTGTACACATTCATTTCTTTCGCGACTGGATCTCTCTTACTGAAGCCCTTCCTTGGGGACTGTGAACCAATAGCAGACCTTCACGAAAAACTCACACACAGACACATATACGCAGGTCACTCACTGGAGCATTAGACAACGTACACTGTAAAAAAGACTTCCTAAAATGTTTAGGAAGTAATTACCCAAAACGCGGTATGGTACAGCTATCATACATCCGCCTAGTAAATATGCAAACTTTTACAGTTGTTACAATACAAGTCTGGTATCTTCAGTATACATTTGACTGTTTTATAAAAAGGTTTAGGAGAGCTACCGTGGATGTCTGGGAATCTATTATACCATACATACTTCCTTAGCGCTCCTATACGCACGTCTGATAAATTTACAAACTTTTTTTTAGAGCGTACAATACAGGAACAGAATATTTAGGTACATAGAAGTAAATAGCTAGTAGGATGAAGAACCCAGTCACCTACTCCAGCTAAATGGCTTCCCTGCAAGCAACATGGCTGTTCACTACAATAAACCTTTGCGGTGTGTAAAATAACACAGCGCTGCACTGTTTGTGTGACACTTATGTGGCATTGTTTTCACATGCTTGAATGGTAACGGACATTTAGGAAATCATTCTAAGACCAGGCATAAACAACGCTAAGGTTGAATGATAAGTAAGGTAAGGAAAAGGTATCGACGTATCACCTGATTACTGACATGAAATCGCGTAACTGAGATGATATTGTAATGTTAGGAGTATTTTGTAACCTAACATTTGACTACGAGTTCACAGCAGGGCTCTTCCGGTACCGATAAATCCAAACAGTCCACTCCTTTTGAAGTGGAAAAGCTTAAAATTACAAAAAATTTTATCTCTGCAAGCATGTTGCACAGTTTTCATCACAACTTTCTGGCAGAGATAAACGCGCATAGCAACATTCGTAGTCGTGTTTACTTTAAAAATTTTAATGACTTGGTGACTGATAGTTCATTTATTCCTGACATTAATTTTAAACCAAAATTGCATAACGTATAATGTCAAAAAGTAAGCCAAATCCTTCATCACATACCCGCATATGTTTGAGTTAGTGACTAGTTTGTGGTTCGTAGATTTGTAGTTATCTTGAAAATAAGTGAAACTAAAACAATTAAAATTAATTTGACGAAGTGTTTTGAAAATTACGTTTTTAATTTACTACGTCCTCAACAATGTTATTTGTCCTTCTCAAGGCAGTATCAGTATTAGTATCAGAAATATCGGACAGGGCCTGAAAACAATATCGGCTTCCTTATTCTTTACAGAAGTGCCAGAATTACGTAAACTGTTTAATTGTCTACCTTTGTGCATTGCACCGGCGAGATATTTATTTCACTTGCACATTTATAATTTTTTTTCAAAACTTACACAAACACACCCAAATTCAGCTAGGAACAAAGTGATTTGTTACGGTTATGTGAGTATTATAAGCTACGGTACGTGATATTTATAGTGAATGTCCACCATCAACTGTGCGGTACTGCGGAATAAACCAGACACTCGTGTACGCAGTGTTGCCTACATCCTAGGCTCTGTTTCAACACACCAAGACTTGACGTGCGATTTGCACGAAAACTATGAGTCCTAGACAGTCGCTATAAGAGGACCATTTTTACTACTAAGTTCACACTACCCAATAACTCACTTTAAATGTTCGATTATCATTACGTTAAAAAAGTTGTCAGCAATTTAAGTGAGGCACCGATTTTATTTTCACAAGGGTTGAATGTATCAACTGGCGTTTACTGTTGGTTTGTCGGCCGTATCGTCATGAACTAATATCTTGAGTTTTGTCAGTTTACGTCCATCAGTGTTCGGTTTGTGGGGAAATGAAAGTTTTAAAATTTGATTTTAAAGGCGAATTACTCAGGTAATATTACGGTTACGTACAAAACATCTTACATATTTTCTGCTTTATTTTTCACAAGGAATCACCTGCCGGAGTTTGTCGGTGGTTTTTGTGAACACCTTTTATATAGGTCATAATCAGGACCAAAAACATCCTATCAGTGACTCTGCTCGGGGGCAACCACGTGGTTATCAGTCACATGATCTGGCTAAGTGGTCTCACGCTCGAGTTGGCGCAGAGTTAAAACTACACAACTGGAGCCTGTTGGTCACCTTAATCTTCCCTTGAAAACCTTTCCTCGTCATTAAACCCCCATGCAACGCAGAGTCTCGTTTTTGGAACGTGCGAAATTCGCATTATTTTCTCGAAACAGACTAGAATGCGAACATCCGTACGCTCGTTTGACGTCTTTAGAGCCAGTGATTTTTGTTGGAAAGAATTGTGCGTCAATTTTTTTAAGACCTTATGAGAACAAATGCAGCTCTGCTTCGTGGTCATTTATTGTATGTTTGTGACTCTAAGCGTCTTGAGGATTCTACCAGCCAATCACAGACGTGTGGTGTCGCAGTTACCTTGTTCTGATTGGCTCAGTGAAACGACCGACGCCTTTGTACAAATACATTCAGCCCATAACAGAGCTGTAGATGTGCACACAAGGTAATGAATAAAATTGTTACAAAATTCGTTTCGCCAAAAATTACCCGCTCTAGATGTCTTTTATTGGCCGGAAAGGTCGCGACTTGCAGCGGATAATTCTTCTGTTGAATATTAAATGTTACACTATAGAGCGTCCAACCTTCTGTAAAGCGGTTACACATGTACATAGCGTCATATAGAGGTTCGTACCAATTTGCGTCACAGCACAGATTGTAGTCAGTTATACAGGATGTCCCGGGAGGAAGGGGCAATATTTTAGGATGTGATGGTACTAGTCAGTGTGACCAAAGATTCATATTGTGAACATGGGGTGAGTATGCAGCGATTGTCGAGATAGCCTCGTTTGAATAATGTAAACATTGATAAGTTCCAAAATTAGTGTTACTGTTTTATTTGAAGTTACGTTCCTAGTTTCAGTTACAAGGAAATTGTAATACATAATGAATAACACATTAGCTCTTTTTTCCCATAGCTGAAATAATACGATTACAATACCCAATCATTTTGCTTCATGTTGTGTCAAACAGAACGTTCAAGTTTACTGCACACATTAGTCGGTTAGCTGTGATTGTAAACATGTTTCCATGGCAACGCATTGTCTCCTTGATTGTAACACGTCCAGTTACTGCAAGGAGGAACATAACTTCATATAAAACCATAACAGTAATGTTAGAGCTATCATTGTTTACATTCAAATAGGGCTATGGCCGGGTTTATAAACTACGCAAGGACGCAAGAACGCAAGACGCAAACAATTGAACATACGAAATCGACGTATACCCGTTTATAAAATACGCAAGAAACGCAAGTACGCAAGACTGTAACGCAAGAGTTCATCAACTTTCAACTTCTTGCGTTTCACCGCCTTCTATGTCGACAGTTTATTTGGTGAAAACATTTGAAACTAGTCTCAAGAAGGCTGTGATTCCGCCATTTAGTTACATTGTTTTTGTGTTTGTTAAGAATGCATCTTCAAATACACGATGCTAGTATTCATTTGGTTTCTATTTAAAAATACCGAAACAACGGAATATCTAGAAAACAAAGATGAGTGACAAAACATGTTCGTAAAGGAAAAATACAAAGAGAAATTTTCTGTTGCCTCTCCGAAATTTTGAGTGGTAGTGTTGGTTATTTCGTGTCGTTTGCGATGTTTATAAACGACTGAAATATTTGTTGCGTTGCGTTTCTAGTGTTATTGCGTTGTCTCGACAACCATCCCATATTGACCCAATGTTCATGTGAATGTTTTTGTCACTATGACCTGAGGTTGAAATCTACACAGGTATGAGGAGTCTAATCGGCAGGTCACTTAACCTACGAAATATCAGACTAAAAAAACTTGGTTATAAAAAGGTCATAGCCAAGCGAAAACGAAACAACTCATAGTTCATTGGAACTATGCTATTTAAGGTCAAAGTCTACTGTGTGTATCTAAGTCTTGTTGAACAGTCTTTATCTGGGCTTTTATTTTTTTTTCTTCAAATATTGTGAATTAAAGCTTGTTATTTTTATGGGACATATTTCGGAGAGTTTTCTTCTACTTGGTATGACTACCTCAAAATAAATTTCTTTGAGGGTTTGTTCCTTTTTACACAACTACGTCCGTATAAAAGTCTTAAGTTAAGTTCTTAACTAACTAAATTGTTTTTAAATATTAGCCAAGCTACTCATATATCGCAATAAATTCATAACATAAGAAAATACCGTATCTCAAATTTCATAGAAAAATATTTCTGCTATTGTGCATAAATTAACATTTTCCTGTCAGTTCAAATGCTTTGGTTCCATGGCACAGTAACTAATGCATGGAGAATTGTAATAATATTTTCTTCTGATACTCGTGATCTTTATTGGAATGCCCAAACCAAACTAAATACCTACTTCAGAAGATAATGTTTATTTGTTTCAGAATAACTCATTGTAAAACTACTGACGAGTTAAAGTCTCGTAAAATTTCGAAAATGCGGCTATTTTTTGTGCAACATGAAGTGAAAATTTATACTTTGCTTAAGCATGAAAATAGGGAATATACAAAGCCCGGTAAACTGAATTTTAAAAAAATATTTTACACGCTACTACCTTGCAGTTTTATACTTACAGGAACAAACAACCACACTTAAAGAAAATAATAATTAACAACCAACTGGAAAAACAAGTACACATGTCGTACAGTACTGGACACGTCCTCATTTGTAAGAAACTTACATGGCGTAAGAGGGTGGTTACTACTATAATTTTTACTATGGCGGGCAGTAGAAGTAAAATATAGCTCTTCATTTGAAGCCTCCAATAAGAAAGTACTGCTTGGAGTTAAAATTTACGTGATCTTTGTAATAAGTTTTTAGTACAGAAATATTTTTTAATTTTACGCTACAATGTAAAATATTAATAATATGTGTTGTTTGTTCGAAATTGATGCGTTTCCAATCTTATTGTTTTACAATTGAGACGTGTGTTACTGCCATTATTTCAGTTCATGGTAGTTTCGAAATGTAGGCACATTTTTAATGTAAGGTAACTGAAGTTAATATTTGGTTTAAAAGTAATAGCTTTTTTTATAAGTCGTGTAACTTATACATTCAAAATTTGAAGGCCATTTTAGTTTTAAATCGTTTATGTGTGTTAACTTTGTCGTAGCGTCATGTTTAAATAAACTAATATCTTTAGGCTGTAGCAAAAAACATTACTCTCTAATGGCTCAGTCAGTTTTGCAGCCATAAATTATAGTTAGAGGCCGGAAAATTTCGCGGATTCAATGACCTGCATGGTAGAATCCATTGTCCTATGCATATTCAAGCCCCGTCTATTCGTTCATTGTCTGTTGTTCCACTGAGTAGCAGCTAGTAGACAAATAGTTGGGGCTTGAGTATTTATAGGACAACGGATTTTAACATGCAGGTCATTGAATACGCGAAATTTTCCGGCCCCTAATTATAGTACACTGTCGCATACATAATCTCTTTACCAAAACTTTAATGAAAATTATGACAAATTCAGTTGCGATTTTTTAAAACCATTAATATCATAATTTGAGGTTTATGTTACTTTTATTATTCTGAGTAAACAAAGAAGCGTCACTTTAATTTTTCAACGTCATTTTATACAAGCAAACACCACACGAAATTTTTCGATACTGTTCATATTTATTCTTTAAAATTAAAAGTTCGTGGATGTAGAACGTTCCGTGCTGATTCTAGTGCAAACATGTGCCTGTCATGCCATTCCACGTTCAGGTCTTCGTTGTTGACACACGCATAATAGACGTGTAGCGGCGTATTGGCGAGGAACCAAACTCATGTCTAACATGGGAAGCAAATACGCGCTCTTGTTTTCCGTGGAAAACATCCTGTTTCTTTAATAAACTCCAGCTATTACGTACGAAGCACACGTCTCGTGGGGAAATGAGGGGAGGGAGAAGGGGGGAAAGAGATGATGTATTTCACTGGCTGCCATACGCACAAATCCCATCCGCCCTAAATTGTGTTCCATGTACATAACCATTAGTCTGAATGTAGGGATGGGTGGCGGTACATGTAGTCTGAGTAACTCGTAAAAACAACGCCTGGTTTTCCGCAGGTGCCATCTAGCGCGTATTACGAGCAAGTAAGTTTCTCAGTTCCAACGAACCACAGCCACAGAATAATTAGGAATACAGAAGTGAAATATCCTGTAGGCCAGGGAACTCAGTCACACACGCCAGCAAAATGGCTTCCCTGCCAAATAACATGGCGGAAGCACCTACTGCCAATCAGCGAAAAGCAGCTATGCTCTGCTAGTCGGCAGCCAGGCCAATAGGAAACCTGCAGTAACTTGCATGAGCCAGCATACACGGGGCTTGTATCAACAACCTCGGGCAGCCCATAAGGGGTCTAGCTCGCCCGTATCAAACGAGCCACCACGTCATTTTGCGTCTGTGTTACTATTTCGTCTGTGCTACAGCCCTGTGTACACTTGCTTCTCAGGTACTTGTTCATTGGCTGCTGGTACAGTGAGTGGTCAGTTGCTCGTCGTACATGGGCTTTTGGTATTTACATGTAGCTTATTGGTTCACATTCCTCACAGAAATGAGTTAAAAAAACAAGGAAACGTTCGCGATGGAACTCGCCATGTACGCGGATATCGAATCTAATTTCTTCTGAAACTTGCACCAACTATGCAACTATTCAAATATAATCTGACGTAAAGGTAAAGTCAAATGAGCTCCATCAAAATACTTAACAAAGTGACAGTTCCTCCAGCATTGTTTAAGGTGGCAGGCTGAATTTATTTGACGGAAAAATTTGGTGATCGTGAAATATTTGAGTAGAAAACTTTGAAAACCACACTTGTACACCTTATTCAAATTTTACTGTAAAGCGAAACATCTGATATGCTATGATACTAACGGAAATGAAAAGTAGCAGGTTTATTATTTTACGTTGTTTTAACACGAAAATTATGATTATTACGGCAAGATAAATTAATATCATATTTATTTTTTACTAAAGAAAAAACTGGCCAGCTATAGTACAAAATGAGTTTTGTGGAGACGCCTGGTTTTAAAGGTAAGTAAACTTATCAGACGAAAGTTTTCGTAACTCTACGTAATCCACTCGAAAGCAGTTATCGCGCCCTGGTTTTGAATCCAGAACTATATTGGGGAGGATATGCCTGGGTATGAACTAAAACTGGTTTTGAATCCAGAACTATTGTGGAGTGGATATGCCAGGGTTTGAACTAAAACTGGTTTTGAATCTAGAACTATTGTGGAGTGGATATGCCAGGGTTTGAACTAAAACTGGTTTTGAATCCAGAACTATTGTGGAGTGGATATGTCTGGGTTTGAACTAAAACTGGGTTTGAATCCAGAACTAAAGTGTAATGGATATTCCTGGGTTCGAATTAAAACTGGTTTTGAATCCAGAACTGTAGTGGAGTGTATACGTCTGGGTTTGAATTTAAACTAGTTTTGAATCCAGAACTATAGTAAAGTGGATATGTCTGGTTTTGAACAAAAACTCGTTTTGAATCCAGAACTATAGTGGGGTGGATATGCCTGGGTATGAACTAAAACTGGTTTTGAATCCAGAACTATAGTGGAGTGGATATGTCTGGTTTTGAACAAAAACTGGTTTTGAATCCAGAACTATAGTGGAGTGGATATGCCTGGGTTTGAATTAAAACTGGTTTTGAATCCAGAACTGTAGTGGAGTGGATATGCCTGGGTTTGAATTAAAACTGGTTTTGAATCCAGAACTATAGTGGAGTGGGTATGCCTGGGTTTGAATTAAAACTGGTTTTGAATCCAGAACTGTAGTGGAGTGGATATGCCTGGGTTTGAATTAAAACTGGTTTTGAATCCATAACTTTGGGGGGTGGAAATATCTGGGTTCGAATTAAAACATACGTTTTCGCCTGATTATCAAATGAGACCGGCAATTCTATAATTACTTCTGATTATTACTCACCAGCTTTATATAGAACATATGCCCAACTCATCCTTGGATACTGTTTTTTTGGACATGTCTGGTATTCAAAATTTGATCTTCATTTATTCTCCGACTGTATTGTCAAATGTAGGAGGCTGAAATTGTACATTGTGACAGGGCCTTTATGAGTTCAATATTATATTGCCCCATGCTGAGAGTTAGTGTGTAGGGACCGAATACGCCCCCGCAGTAATATTGGCGACCTTACAGGACAGCGAAGAAGGAAAGAAAGGATAAGGAGCGAGATTATTTATCGAGGGTGATTGTTACAGGAGAAGAAAACCCCTAGAGTATCCAGTATTAATATTTCGATGCTGATACCCAAAGGTACACACAATATATTGCGGGAGGGAGTAGAACAGGTTGGTGTGGGGGGGAAGTGGGAATGGGGAGGGGAGACTGAGGAAGAAAATTATCGTAGGCTCAAGACCTTCTCTGAATGTGTTCCATACTTGAAACAACTTTTTGTATGCCCCAAAGTTTATGAGCGACCATTTATTTAAATTATTTTTCTGTGACGGTTATTTGAGAAAACATTTCCGAATAATTCAGTTTACTAACGTTATCTTGAAAAGTGATTCACTGAGAGGTGATTTTATGTACCACATCCTATCCTATTTTAACCACATAAGTTACAAATTAATTTTCCTGTTTATAAGTTAGGGTCTTACATACAGAATCATCAGTTTGGGGCGAAAATATGATTGCACTATTTGGTTTCAATGCATTGTGTGCACATCTGCAGCTCTGTTATATGGCCAGTGATTGGATGTTTTAAGTCTCCCTTGCCTGATGTTTCTACTGGCATATCACAGTAGTATGGTGTCACAATAAACTTCTGATTGGGGCAGTCATTTGAGATACATGGTGCCAGTAACCATGAAACAATGCCCACATAAGGCATTGCAATAAAATGGGGCAAATACCTTGCCGTGATAAACTCGTGGTTTCTTTATGACAGGTTTGTTTACGGCTTCCGTTTAATAAAGTGCCCAATACAACTCATGAAATTATACAATGACGCGTGGTACAAGCTTTGACCAGTTATAAAATAACATGAAAATCAATACTATAGGAAGACGTTGCATTCGCTGGTGCTATGCTCTGGTCTTGTAGAGTTCTGACAATGATATTTCTGTCATGAAATTAATGACGTGAATGAATACACCCGGGGTGTTTCGCAAAGCGTTAGATTGCAAGATTTGTACACGAAACTTTTAACGGTGTCCAGAAGGTCCAGAAATGCCATTCTGTGTCTCGAATATATCATAAATTGTTGCCACGGTGGACTAGTGGCTACAGCACTAGCCTCCCACCAAGGCTATCCCGGCTCAATTCCCGGCGGGATCGATCCCCGTTGTTCCGCATTTTGGAACTGTGCCGGACGATGTCACTGACCGGCGGAATTTTTTTTTCGGGTGTCTCCCATTTCCCCCGTCATTCTTATTCTGGCTCTACTCCGTCACAGGGCCACAGAATATTTAGGAATACAGACTCAGTCACACACGCCAGTAAAATGGCTTCCCTGGCCAGCAACATGGTGGGAATGTGTATCGCCAATTAGACTGAGGCTACTGCTCTGTTAGCCGGCAGCCAGGCCAATAGGAAACCTGTAGTAACAAGCAGGAGCCAAAAATACACGGGGCTGGTATAAATAACTTTGGGCAGCCAATCAACGGTGAAGTTCACCCGTAACAAAAGAGCAGCCACGTCATTTCACGTCTGTATTACTATCCAGTCTGTGACAGGGCCTTATTCAATTTGAAACAAACAGATTGCATACGGGCAGCCAGTAATAAATCTGCACTCGGTGAACGATATCTTGGCACTCGGTAAGAGGAATCGATTGATCCCTGTCAGATCGGTTTTACGGTTTTTCTTATAAATCAGGGAATAGACACATTGTTTTACTATTTTCCTAATGACAAGGCATAGTTTATTGTTTCATTCACTTTTTGGAATCCATACGGCATTCTCATGTTGATCTTGTGACTTCTGTAGTCACTCCCGCAAATAAAGCAATTTTTCCTTTTCAGCTGTTTCCGTTGCAAAATAATGAATATATTATGGTTCCAGCAATTACAGAAAATCGATTAAGTTTGTATCTATGCCTTGTCGTGACAAAAATTTTGATACATCGACTGTAACAGAAGTTTCATGGTCAATGATTAGAGGTACGTCAATATCGCAAATACATTCCAGGTCGGTTGAATGTCAAAAATATATACTTCATAATCACGTGTGTGATTAGCTGGCGGCTGTTACGAAACGCATTTGACTTCTGCAAGCCAGTAGTAAATAAGGAAATGATCCATAGATAGAGGCCGGAAAATTTCGCGGATTCAACGACCTACATGCTAGAATCCGTTGTCCTATGCATATTGAAGTCCCGTCTATTCGTTCATTGTCTGTTGCTCCAGCGAATAGCAGCAACTGAACAAATAGTCGGGACTTGAGTATGCACATGACAGCGCATTCTAACATGCAGGTCACTGAATACGCGAAATTTTCCGGCCCCTATCCATAGAGCTATCGCATGTAAATGTTGTAAGCCAATGAATATCGACTGTGTCCAGAGCGTGTACAGCACTGAGAAATCTAGGCTACTGCCAGATGAATCCACGAAATTGACGTACCTCTATCAATGATCGAATGTTTTTAATTATCGCCGGCTTGGTGTTCAACCAGCAAATCATTGACGTGTGGCGTCGCAGTGAAAGTACTATCATTATCACAGTCAAATGAGCAGATGCCAGAATCACTGTTTACACCACAAAGCAGAGCTGCAGATGTGCACGTAAGGCAATGAAAAAATAAATTGGTGTAAAATTATTTTCACCAACAGCCAGTGATTTTTTTGATCAAGTAGGCCTACTAGTACGAGAAATGAGTATAAATATGGCAACATTATTATTAATATACTAGCTGTCCCTTTGCGGCTTCGCCCGCGTGTACTATAGAAAAGAGTAACTAACTTTTAGTTACGTGTTAATTGATGGTGATACTATATTCTATATTATACTATATTCACTGTTTATCTTTAAAACATCAAATACAAACAGATTTCTTCAGCCCACTACGCTAAGCGTACTTTTTTTAATTCATCTGTATTTCTCTATAAAACAGCTGCCTGGCTGCGGCTTCCACCGCAATACAGCTGCCCGGCACTTAACAGCTAGCGTACTCAATAACAGTGTAAATAGCGCGCGCAATACGCTTGTATGATGTCATGTAATTCCCATCGCAAAGTCTTGCACGGGATACGAACCCGTAACCCCACCCCTCCCACACCCCAAACTATATACAATACCTGAGTGAATGCTTAGGTCCTCGATCACAGGAACATACCTATATTGTTTAGACAACAATAGCAATAAAGCTCAAATTGACTCTACTGTTTTTAGGGTTTTTTTTCGGCAATTATTCGAATTTTTCTCGCCGTAAAAACCATCTTTGAACTTCAACGAACATTTAAAAAAAAGAATTGGCCAAATTGGTCCAGGCGTTGTTGAGTTATGCGCTTACCAAAACATTTTGCGATTCATTTTTATATTATAGACTAGCAGTCCCCCGCGGCTTTGCTCGCGAGTATTATTCGTAACTGATAATATTTACTTTAATTGAAAAAACTCTTTGTACACAAGATTGGTACTTCAGTCATCAAGTGTTAGAATGTCCAAGCGGCTAGTTGAACTAATTCTGCAGCAGGATAAGTAGCTATAGCTGTCCACGCGAAAAGCAGTCTTAAGTTTGTCCCTGCCACTAACAGCGACTTCGCCTGGGCCTTATTTATAAAACTGCAAATTTGACGTTCTAGGGTAGTTAAAG
>PNEQ01085753.1:62968-74702 GCA_003012365.1 Medauroidea extradentata | reverse complement strand
AACCAGGTAATATGGTTGAACATATTTGTTTCAGTTAAACAATATTTTGTTGGCATAACCAAGTCGCAGTTAGTTGTCTCAGTCTATATTTGTGGCAATAAACTGAATTTTCACTTGAAACATTCGTTGTTGTTTCTCTCAAACAAATGTAGTTTGGTTAGCGCAAACATTTGTGATCAAACATGTCATTCGGTTCTACAAAATATATACTTGTTTCGCCGTATACGTACTTAACATTTGTTTGCGTGAAAGATGTAATATCATTGTTGTGTTAAACAAACAGTTGTTTGTATAACGTGATCAAGATGTCGGACACGCTGGAAACTTATTCGTTTTTGTTAGTTATGTTTTTGTTTCATTCAATATATAATTTCGTTCAAATGTGGTTATTAATAATAAACAATGTAACAAACGCAACCCATTAATTTTCTATCAGTTTAATAAACACATACCCAATTTTGTTAACTTTCCCTGATATATCATCATAATCCAAACATTCTTCAACAGTTCTGCTGGTCTAGTGGTTAAGGTAATATACTTCTAATTTTAGGTTTTCGGGTTCGAATCCCACCTCTGCCAAGAAATTTAACTTGTTTAAAAACATGCAGTACATGATTAGAAACGTGAATAGTATCTCCGAAATAGGAAAATCGGCGAATAATTAATTTATTTTCTATTTTAAACAACCGGACAGTGGCATGATTGTTACCTAAAACATTCTTATTGTTTCACTCAAACAAATGCAGCTTGGTAAGCACAAACATATTTCACCAAACATATTATTTAGTTCTACCAAATGTATATTTGTTCTGCTATATATGAACGTACCATTTGTTTGAGGGAAACCAATTATATTTTATAGTACCATTTCTTTTTCTCAGTGTAGTGGTGGTGGAGTCAACCGAGTTTCTCCACGTGGGAAACATGGCGGACGTCACCGTTGGTAGGCGGGTTTTCTTTCCGGACTTGACACTGGCCGTTGCTTTATACTAACCTAATTTCCTTCTTACCAACATCCAACGTTTAAATCCTTGGTGTTATGCGCTTACAAATAACTCTTTACTCGCTTTCTTCTCTATCAACCATAAATGTTTATTATCCGTGTTTTATTTTAAGAACATTTTTAATGGTTAATTCATATTAATACGTTTTACGTATTTGCTTTAAAATTGTACTTAGCTAAGGGGTCTCCCTAGAAAACTGCATTTGTGAGTGTGAGGCAGGGTCTGTAAGGCTCCCGTTGACCGACGTATGTAATGTTTTTTCGCCTCTCCGCGCAAGCGACTCAGCTGGCGTGCAGTGCTTTAGTATTATCGTTTTACTATGGGATTTTAAGCGGTGACTACATTATTATATTTGTGGCCAACGTGGTTCAAAGTCTAACGCTTGTTTGTATAGATGTGTTTTTCGAATCCGGTTTTTATTTTTGACCATTTTGAGGGGCAAAAAACCATTTTTCTAATAAACGTGCCGACATTTTAAAACTATAGCAATATAGAACATTCCGTAGATTTACAAATATAGTGAGCATTAAATTGTTTTCTCAAAAAAAGAACAGTCGTAACACGCTGCAACGCATTTGAAACCTAGGTAGGGAGACCTGTTAAGTGCGCGGTTCATCTCAGTTTTAAATGTATTTTTTTTTATTTTTATATTTGTATCACATATTTTTTTCTTATCATATACATAAATTGTGACTAAATCTTCCTCATCGAAAATTGTTGTATCTCTCATAGTTTTCGCATAATGTGTCGTAAACGTCAAAATTTGCATTTTACGGTTTTATGTACGCCATTAAAACCAACTGACACACCAAACCCAAAAAATTAACAGTATATGATAATGTTGTAGTCTATGATTTGACATATATAAATACAACAATTAATACATATTGTATTTTAAAAAAAATATTTTAAACTTTTAAATTTTCATTTCAAAATTCAGCATTTTTGTTAAATAAAACAATATTTTATTTTTTGTTTTTATATGTGTCATTTCATAGTCTACAACATTGTTATACACTGTGAATTTTTTCGGTTTGGCAAGTCAGTTGGTTTTAGTGGCGTACATAAAACCGTAAAGTGCAAATTTTGACGTTTACGACTCATTACGCGAAAACTATGAGAGATACAACCATTTTCGAAGAGGAAGATTTAGTCATAATTTATGTCTAAAATGAGAAAGATATATCTGGTACAAATATAAAAATAAAAATAATATGTTGAAAACTGAGGTGAACCGAGCCCTTAACGCGCATGTCACATTGCAATAAGAATCATTTGACTATCAAATTCTCCTGACTTAATTTGTTTCCAAAGCCTGACATGCCAGCAGTGGTATCATGTTTAATAATTGCAATATTTGTTGTACATTCTATTATGCATTTAATTTTGTTTATGTAATGAGCAATTGTTTGTTTGTTTGTGACAAATACTGAGACTTTGACCAGTTCGTAACTATTGATGGGCTGTAGGTAAAGATCTCATGCATCCCCTCTTTTTTTTACAGAAATTTCCGCTTATATGTTGGATTTATTTGTCGCTTAAAATGTCAAGTGCTGATATGAAGGGCATTAAACAACAAACTTTCATTTAATTAATTTTATTTTATTATATATAATATGGGGAAATTACTGTAGTTTTTTATCTTTTAACAGTGAAATACATATTACAGGAATATCTTTCAAGTTTGTGGTGACTGCCGTGGTTGAGGGGTTAGGCCTCTTGCTTCCCACCAGGGAGATCCGGGTTCCGTTGCCAGCGGGGTCGGTCCCTGGATTTTCGCAAATGGGAATAGTGCCTTACGATTCCGCTGGACGGCGGGTTTGCTCGGGAATCTTCCGCTTCCCCCACCCCTTCATTCCGGCACTGCTCCTTACTTACATCATGTCAACCGCGCAAAATACCTAGATGTTAAGCGCTGACCGATATATCTTTACTTTCACTTTCAAAAGTGTGATGACAAAATATGATTCCACGGAGACGAACTGCTGGCAATGTCGGTATTGCGAAAGATACTTTGACTTCTACTGCAGTGATTGCAATAAATTAGCTTCACAATGAAGGAAAATGTACACATTATTTATAATACAAACAAAAACTTGTGTATCTGGATATAGTCTAATATTTATGTGAATACATTTACTAACGGGAATTTATGTAAAATGGTATGGCTAAATGCACTCAAATAATACCAGTAATGTGTTTGATCACTTAAAACTAATCTTATAATCACACACAAGTATGTTGAATCCTATAAATGACCCTGAGACACCAAGGAGTTATATTTTGGTGTACCGTTTTCTGTGTATTGTATTACAATTTTTATGAAACATTTCAAAACTTACCTAGCACCAAATACACTCGTAACTCAGCCGGTAGCAGAATCTAAAAAAATTTAAAACCTCTCATACCAGCATTATAACATAACAACCCCAACGACAAACAACACCCAAGATGGCCGGTGACCTTAAGATGACGAAACTTACATGGTTGACGATAACATAACTGACACTTCAAAGGATACCAATGAAACTTATATATCTGGCATGCCTGTAGAGCTGATAAATTGAAGCATATTACACATAGAGTCAACGTGCAATGTGGAGCCAATAAGTCGATGGACAGTAGTCCACACAACAACATAGACGAATTAAAGCAAATATGTAAAGTAACAAAAAAATTAGTATACAACCAGAAAAAAACGCATAAACAAATGAAACGGAAGACAAAATAAAGTAAATGAAAAATTCAAAATTTAATCCTAAAGGCTGCCAGACAAAATGGAAAAAATCAAAAGGCAGGTTCAAGATGGCCAAACCAATAAGGTCGATCAAACACGGCTTATCCAAAATGGTGCCCTAAAATATTCAAAATACACGTTGCAAAATAATTTTTACGGCTTCGATGGCTAATAGTTGGGATACGATGGAGGATAAAAGGATGTTGGTTGCTGGAATATGTTCTCAAACTCCTAATGTTTTGGCAAACACTTAGTAGAAATCAATACAGTATGTGTTCCATATGTAACATGCTAGATATTATGGCATGAGATTTGATGGGCCAAAGATGTCACAATGTCCAAGAAACAACCCAAAATTTGAAGGATTTCGGATCCAGGGTACGGATCCGCTAGCAGCGGGTCGCACAACTATGCTACGTCCGTGAGAAGAACGGGGTCTGCTTTTACGACACGAAATTAATTATTTATCAGAATTTGGAGAGAAGAAAGTACATGCTTAAAGGCGCTGCCTATCCTAGAGCTCTGGTAAGAGCATGGGATATTGATCAGCATAAATAAGATCGTGCTTAGTTACTCGTCAAATCTTAATATGTATGCCACTACTGACTTCTTTCTTCATCTCAGTGCGGCCCAGGATGCAAACAGATTTTAGGATGTTTTTCAAATATTTGTATTCTCAAAACCACTCGAAAACATCGAATTAAACTTTTTTTGCCACATTTTAATTCCTGTAGCAAATTTTCCATTCCTCAACGTAGAAAGTGGTTCTCGTCAGAAAGCGATTTCGTGAAAGGTGACTAACTCCACCTATTTTCATTAGACATGTATCCTTATACTGGCTCATCCTAAGGTTCACAGGTAGGGGCGTCTTTAAGGACGAATCAGAAAATCCGTATGTAACTACAGATATGCTTTCGCAAAATTAATTCCAGCCCTGCTGGTTCAGTTCTTTAGAAAAACAACAAAATATGACAATAGAAAATTACTTCTGTCTAGCAACACACAACCACTTATCTTACTTATATATCTTTTTTGTGTGTTAGTGTACTAAATTTAGATAAGTGGGGCTGCGGTTGTCGTAGTGATTAGCGCACGCCCCTTCCCACATAGGCGATCTGAGTTCGATTCCCGGCGGAGTCGGAGCCCGATTTATCCCACGTGGATTTCGTGACAGACGTTTCTAGGGTACTCCAGCTTCCACATTCCATCGCTTCTTCATTGTAAATCTTCATTTCATCTCATATTTTAGAGCAAGCACGTTCCTACAGGGGCCCAATCGGGAGCCTGTACTCTGGTTGTTGTACCCTGGCTATACGATAAAATTTTCTTTTCGTAACACATTATTTTCGAAATGATAATACCTTATAACAAATTTCGCATACTAAGAATGTCATGAATTGATAACTTACGTTTCATTTTCGAACTGTTGCAGGGACGGCTAAAAGAAGTGTCCAACCAGGGTAAAATCGTAGGCGATGGCGTGCTCGGAGCAAATTTCGGAACAAGCATTGCCTCCTTAGGTGACATAAATAACGACGGTTATCCAGGTATTGTCTGACATCTTATTTTTTTTGCTCTGCTCAAAATAACCTTTAATCGTTTTTAACGGAAATATTAATTTTGAACAACTTCGTCCTCTGTCAAATTCAGTAACATTTACGTTGTTATAATATGATCGTGGCTGGAAAATATTGCTTCTTATTCAGCCATATTTCACAAATATAATGCTGAAAATTAGCTCAAAAATTTTTTAGTTAAATACTCGCTAAGCCTATTTCAAAGACAGGTCTCGACCCTCAGCTTTTCAGATCGTTAAACCATAATATTTTCAAACATATGTTTTGAAAATGTAGGCTAAATATTACGGCGAAAGAGTGGAGATTTATATGCTAAGCTGTATTTGTAAGTTGACTTTATTGATTCTATATCCACTGTGACACTTGATATTATGATAAAATTTCAAAAGTTTAAGATAATATGTATTAAGCAGTTTAAATAGGAAGGCAAATAAATCATATTTGTAGAACTCAGTTAAAAATTCTGTGTAAAGTATACTAAAATATGCTCGTTTATTTTGAGTCATTAATGTTGAATTTCCCACCAGACATTGCGGTCGGTGCTCCATATGTTGGTGAAGAGAGGAGTGGTGCTGTCTACATTTACCACGGAGACAGACAAGGAATAAAAACCAAATACAGTCAGCGAATATTTGGATTTGATATTGATCGGTCCATTCGAGGTTTTGGCATCAGTATCTCAAATGGGATCGACATAGATAACAATGGTTATAACGGTAAGTGATATATAATTTAAAAAATGCTCTGCATTACTGTGTTGTAAACTGTATTTTTTATGTCACTGTAACAAAAACCGAATATACTTATGAATACATGTAAAACATACACGACAACACTAAGGCCTACTATGTTTTAGTTGACCCTTCTGATATGGCAATGTTAAGGTTTGAAAATTATTTTGGTTCTTTTCAATTCCGGTTAGTTTGTAAACCCAACACAAAGCTGGATTGAGAGCTCTAAATTTTCTGGCACAGTATTTTGTCAAAACAATGTGTAATTGAACCAAGTATAGTATAAAAATCATACAAACATTTGGTATTGTTAGCCTACTTTTCTAAGTGTGTGTGAGTTATTTGTGCCACTTACATTTGTAGAATCTGTAAACAGATTTTCATCAAAATATATACACGGATAGTACTTAGATCACATGGAGTTTGTATATTTAGATAATATATTAATACATTTTCAAAATGGTGCCCGTTAAAAATTTTTTGACACTGTATTATATCTCAGGGACCATTTACCGATTAAAACAAAGTTTGGTATTCTGATTATTCATATTCTAAGAAATTAATATGAGCACTAAAAACCAAACTATGAAAAAATCACAAGCAGTATTTTTTTGTGAATGCCGACAAATATAGTCAAGTCCCTTTAAAAAATTATGTAACACACAATAAAAAATATAAAATTTTTGAACATGTGTGTAATATGTTCAATAGTGGAAGATGCATTTGCGACCTAGTGAACAAATGTAGCACTCATGATCCACACATCACAATTACACGAAGTAAATTGCATGTTTGTTAAAACTTCATAAATTGAATGCTTTAGCGTCATAGCAGTTACAAGAATGCCTTTTTTAAGATAACGTGGTACATAGTTCAGCACAAAAGCTCTGTTTAAAATGGTAGGTTTTCGAAGCCAGACTGAAAAAAAAAAATTAAATAAATAACTGCAAACTTAGACCACAGGTTTTAACAACTATCTGAATAAAATTTTTCACTTGTAACGTATTTCTGGAGAACAATCTCTGACCCCGAATTCTAGTACACTTAATTGCGGCGCAAAATATTCCCTTAGCAAAATAATGTTTGCTCATTATGTTGGCAGCGATCATTGTCTAAAGATGTTGTTTTGTAGTTTTTCTATGTCGACTTCCAAACATGCGTAGATTTAAAACGATATTTTTTTAGCGTTTATTGATCTACCATACATCCATAACAACTCCAACAATCCACCATAGCCTTAAGAATAGCTAAGCCGCCAAGGTGTTGAATGTAGACACAACTAGCCTTTTAACAATATAAACATGCCAGGACATTAACAAGATGTCCTTGTATAGTGGTACACAAGCACACAAGCACAGACATTACTTAAGTTAAATATTGTTACAGATGTGGCTGTGGGCGCGTATCTCTCTGGCCATGCAACAGTGTTGCGTACGAAATCCGTTATAGCTGTGAGGGCAAAGCTCATCGCAGATGTTGACAGGATCAGTACCAGTGCATCAAGCTTCCAGGTGGCATCTTGCATCAGTTACACAGGGGAAGATGTGCCAGATTCTATAGGTGAAATTCTTCAATTCATCTTAATATATAGTTGAGCCAACATGTTCTGTGTAATTACGTGCTGTGAAGACTCAATTTCCCTCACAGAGAACTCTGCATTTTTTAGTCTTACGACCTCTTTCTTGGTGTTTCTGTGTTAGTCATATATCAAAGAGAGTGTACTAATATTGTTAGGACGAACATTTAAATCATGTACATGTTCGGTACAAATTTTTAAAGTGCTTGATTCATATTGTTTACTGCAGAGACAAAATACATTGACTGATAACAACTGATCAATTTCAATTAAAACTCTTAACAAAATGCATTTATAACATACGTATTAAATACATTTTTAATATATTTAACCTATAAATTGATGTTTTTCAGTTAAGCAGAGAAATAATAGGCAGTACACATTCAGTGTTAGCCCTATTATTTTGGTGTGATATTAAATATAAAGGTATGATATTCGGCCCTGTTACGATACTTAAGCTTCTGAACTAGGATGTTCATACATAAAAATTACCGCAAAAATTCCACTAGAAAACTGGCTTTAAATATTAGTGGAGGACCTGAAATAGGTACGCACACGTGTAACGTTTTTAAATGTTTATCCTAAGCAGACACCACTACGTACGTTGACCAGTTTTATAATAAACATATACCTGCCGAAGCTCGGCACGTAGTTCTGCAGACTGGCTAGCCAACTTAAGGACGTTCATTTTGCAAAAATGCATATTTTAAACTTCCACGACGTAGTGTTTATTTTACAGATATTATTTGTGACTTCATTTTCCCCTTGTAAATATTTTTTGCTTTAGTGGTCTTCCCATAGCCGGATGTCAAAGTCAAAATTTCCAAGTTACGATTACATAGAAATAACGAAAAGTTACTTATTCGAATAAAACAATTTACATTGATCTTAAATATAATGGGTAATGTGACTACATTTTTAAAACCACACAATGGAATTCCTTTGTATTAGAAAATACTGAAAAAATTACAACTTTCTTCATTTATGGCTATTAAAAAATACAATATTACTTTGTACGCTACTGTATTTTTAAATATTTTACGATATGACCCATATTTTCAGTGTAAATTCTATCATTCTAGTAAGATAGTTCGTTTTTATTAACTTTGTGTTCTCGTAACTTGTAAATTTTGATTTTGACATGTCGCTATGGGAAGACTACGAAAACTTAAAAACTTTCACAAGTGGAAAATAATGTAATAAGTAAAGTCTATAAATCTAAAGCTATGTAGTGAAATTATAAAAGTACACATTTTGCCACGTGAACAGCCGTAGGGGCGGATGTAGACAGATACGCAGGCGTGATATCATATTTAAGGAAGAATATCATGTATTCTCATATTATTGTTTTTCTTTTATACAGAAAGTACGTTTTGAGAGTGGCCAACCTCAAGTATTCCTAAGTATGATAACCATTTCTTCTATATGAAGGAGATGGTGAGAGTGTTTTATGAACTTTTTTGAACAACGAGGTCATAAGAGCCGACGAGGGTGAAGTGAGTAGAAAGGAAAACACAACATCTATGCCCGAGACAGGATTCGAACTCGGGACCTCTCGCACCGTAGACCGGCGCGTAGCCGACTATGTTACAGAGGACAGCTCCTAGATGACGATTGTTATCACGCTCGCAAATATATTGAACGCTAGAAATAGGGTAAATCTCAGTTGCAAATAATAACTATTTCAGTCCAGCTTTTCAAGGCGTAGACAGATATGCAGGCGATGCAAAAAATGGCAGCGTAGCACAGCACAGGAAAGCTCGAGTGGCTCATTGTCAGCAAATACTGAAACGCAATTCACGTAGGCAGTCTACGCAAAAAATAACATTTTGTGGCAGCAAAAAAAAATTTTTTGTGAGCATTTACCCTGCATAATTTGTTTTGTGGTCACCACATAAACATTTTCTTGACACCACCATATTTTTGTGGCCACCATAAAATTATTTTGCGGTTACTACAAACTTTTTCTTTCAGTGACGTGAACAAGAACAAAACTTCAGTGTATATGTCCCCTAGAACACAGTGTTACAATACAAATTAAATACTTATGAGCGTTTTGCCCAAAATTTTGCGTCCTAGATAATTGCTACAAGAGTGCCTTGTTTGACTTATTGCGGTATACTGATTACTAAGATTGCATTAAACATCAGTTTTACTTCGTACATGAGATTAAAAGCTGCACATTGCTTTTTTCACAATTTTTTTCCTCAAGTAAATGTAAGTTCACTAAATCAAAACTAATAAATTTAGTAACACCCCCTTTTATGAGTCACTACATCTATTTGATTTTGAGATTGAGCACATAAGCACATAAATACGTACATAAAGCAGTAGCCTACATGTAAGTTGTTAATACACTCCCACACACATATATAAATTGTAATTTAATTTACTTAAGGTTCAACATTTAAGTTTGTACGTAATACTTAGCTGTGTATAAGAAAGTATAATTCGTTTGAAAATTGTTGTATTAGATGTGCATAGTATAATGGAAGTTGATCCAGTACTTACAAGAGCCACTATTTCCTCCGAGCCACACAACTCCAGTAAACATGACGAAGATGTCGTCGTGTTCAGCAGCAACCCGAACTGCAAGAACTTTACAATGAGCTTAAAGGTAATTAAAGTTTATTTACAAATTTCGTTTCTTCATATCTGGTACCTTTTTTTAAATCACAGTACATGTTTCGTTTTCGGAAGTTTCCTTATACAGTTTGACGATTCTATGGCTAACACTAAGGAGCATCAGTCGAAAAACTTCGGGTCGAGTATAGGTTAAGGCATAACGTAATGACGTCATTCCTCAGGTAAATGCGATATCTTACATTGTTTCAGGAAGGTCAGAGAGACGTTTCAAAGCCTATCGAAATAAAATTGGATTACACGTTGCAAGACAACCTCAACATCCAAGCTAGGAGAAAGCGTGGATCTTACGAAGGCAAGTGGAACCACGAATCAGTAAAATACTGTTATTGTTGTTAATGTGCAAAATTTTTATCTGAAAAATCACGCGTAAATATAAGTCCAAATTTTTTCAAGTAGCGGTAATAGTCAATGTGTATGAGAGAAGTCTAGAGAGTGAATTCAGAGCTAGATAGGTCTACTCTACCTAAAATAAATGCTTTTAGCCCTATTTTCTTATATAGCGAATAAAATGAGATGATAGTTAAAGAGGCAGTGACAAATTGCAGGGCACGAGAAAATGAATGTATCCCAGAAAACCCGTGGCCTACGGCAAAGTTAACACTATTTTCCCATTTGTGAAATTCAGCATGACATAGTTGAGAATCTGACAAGAATTGCCATATTGGGAGACAAGTTGTTTGACCAACGCGTTACATCTGGCACCATTTGTTAGTGTTTTTAAAGCGTTTGCATGTAATCGGGACATTCAAACAGAAATAAAAGTGTTTATCATTAATGTGCACCTTTTTGACTGGATGTAGTTTTTGGGACAGAGAAGAGAATAGGAAATCAAAACTAACAGATTATGCTTTAATCAACAGGATACACACACAACATAAAATTCCTTGCATGGAATCTGATTATTTTGTTTTCCTATTCTCTGTCATTTTTTTCGGCTAACTGAATCGCAATGGATTATGTCCAAAAACTACAAATCAATCACGCACGCCCATTACCCATCTATTTCACAGACCAAAGACCTATTTACGAATTAACTGCACAGTGGTTATGCATATTTCTTTCTAGTAACTTTCTTTTAACCAGTCATTATTATTTTATTTACCGAACATATGTAGCACAATCAATTTTATTTAAAATATTTTACAAAATGCTACAATATTCATGTTATCTCACTTAAAAGTTTACATTATGACAGAGTTTATTTACATAAATTTCCATTCCATTTGACATTGGTGTTAGTACCTATATCTCAGTCTATTGTTATAGATTTTATGGAACGAACGACAGTAAACTTTGCACATGTAAATATTAAATTATGATTTACAGGCATCACAAATATGTGGACGTTTTCGTTACACACACACGCACACACACACACACACACACACACACACACACACACACATATATATATATATATATATATATATATATATATATATATATATATATATATATATATT
>PNEQ01085753.1:40019-62868 GCA_003012365.1 Medauroidea extradentata | reverse complement strand
CAAATATAGTACGGTAGGCATACATATGTTAACTATGCAACATAGTTTTAATTAGTGAACTATTTCCTTTATTAAAATAATTTTTAACGACTGAAGTAATGGAAACACGTAAATATAATATAACAGGAAGAGATGTTGGTCAACATTCAAAATCGATGTCTCAAGTGCTTGTGAGGGGTGACATGAAGTTAGCATGAAGCAGCACCGGATTGAGAGGGCGGGGGGAACTGTGGAGCTCGAGAAAACCCCTGATCAGCGGCATGTCCGGCATGATTCCCACCCTACCGGGAATCGAAACCGAATGGCCTAGGTGGCAGGCGGAAGATCTGACCCCTCGGCCACCGCGACCCCAAAATAACAAGGATTTACCAGCATTACGAAGGAGCCTACTTACATCAATGTGAGTGAAAACTGACATAACGATGTCAAATAAATAATATAGATTTGGTAATATGAATTATCTTAAAGCATTAATGCCGTGCTATTTTCTAACATGATTGACCTCCAACATTAAATATAATTTTGAATACTAAAGCGTTTAAAATTTAATTTAGTTACAATTGCTAAAATAATTTTTTAAATACATGTATTAAAATTATGAATTCCAGTCGTCAAGTTATATAAAAATTAGGAGATTAACATTACTAAATACGCTGTGATTCACGCACAAATTACATTAAACTCACGTTATCTTAATTATTATGAAATGTGTACAGAATTTAATGAAATGTAGAAAAATTGTCCCACAGATTTCTCGTTTAATCAAAAAAGTTCCAACGACCACAATGTTCAAAAACAGATTATTATCACATAAAAGTAAAGTCGCTGTACTAAGTATTACATAAGTATTAAGTTAATTCGATTCGAATATGTGATTCTTTTGGATATCTCAAGTGATAAATAAATGTTCAAATGTACACAATTTTGATAACATGAAGAGGTATTAGTAAAATAAAAAAAAATTAAAATAATGTCAGGTTACTAGGCTAATAGATCTTGGCTGCTGGGCTTCAGCCAAGTCATTATTTTTTTAATCTTTTGATGTTTCGGTAGTCGTTGCAACTACAATATTCAAGTTGTCTGTTGGTGAACTATTTGCCAACTGACAAACTGTATTATCGTGGACTTACGCCACTGCAATATTATATCGTCCCAGAAATCTTAGATAGAGACTAAGAAAAACAAACAACGAAATACGAAAAAAAGATAAAACAAGCTGAGTTGTCTGCAGTCATCAACAAATAAAGGAAAAAGTAATGATAAACAACCAAAAATAACAGTCGAAATCAAAACAAACTAATATGTAAAACTAAGGACATCACAATTAAGACAGCACAGACAATACTGGAACGAATACAATAACAGACACAAGAGAGGATAACAACGATGACGTCACAGACAACACACTAGACGACACAACGATGAAGACAGCACAAAATAACGCAGTAGATTTCCAAAGGCCGACTTTTCACGACGTTTCAGGAGCTGACATCTGATCCTGTCTTCAGGTGAAGTAAAAGAGAAAACTGGATATTTTTCCTTACCTACTCTAATCTACTGTGTCATGGTGGAGGCCCAGGGAACGAGCGGGACGAAGTGCATGCATCGCGGCAGAGAGGGATTGGGCAGACATGGCCGCGATTGGGGCCATGAAAACTGGGAAAAAAAATTGGACAGAATTTATAGCCGTCAGCTCTGTTCCTAGCGCGACCAATGGTAGTCGAGCTCTCTCCTGATTGGCCGCGCACCTTTCAATGGGTTTCATAGTGTATTGTAACTTCGCAAATAATTTTGTTATTTTTTTGTTCTGTTAAAGGTTTCAACGTGTATCTTAATTCAATACATTGCTGATTAAATACATTCGTTATTCACAATAAGTGCTGATTCTTTATTTTTCTTTTGATAGGGTCTGTTTCAAATGTAAGTAGAGTGGCATTTTCCCAAGGTATTCTATGATTATTTTTCCACACATGTTCGGCCTGTTTGGATTTTTGTATCTTGCCTTTTTGGGTGATGTTTTCATGTTCTTTAATACGTGTGGAAAGGGATCTGCCAGTTTCTTCTTTTTTTCGTATTTCGTTGTTTGTTTTTCTTAGTCTCTTTCTAAGATTTCTGGGACGACATAATATTGCAATGGTGTATGTCCACAATAATACAGTTTGTCATTCTGTCCCATTGCAAGAAACATTCAAAGACATTATTTGCCAACTGTTGTAAGGTACCACGTGGCATTCGGATGTCTTGTTATCCTGATTTCGTTTTACTGCGATTTCCCGAAATCGCTCAAGGCTAATGCTAGGCTAGTTTCTTAGCGATCGCCATGTTCGACTCCTCTATCAGTTCCTGTCATGTTAAGTGGTATGTGACCGTCTTTAATGTCGTCGCTTTCGACGAGATGTAAAGCCAGCTTATCATACTCAAACATCAAACATACAAGAAGTGCATCGGCCTCCAGAAGGTTAAAGAACACGGCAATTCAATGCCATTGGGGTGACAATTACAAATAAAGGGCAATAAAATACATAAAAAGTAAACACTTGTTTCTTCTCGACAGCACATCGTGAAATTAGACACGTACAATGTACTGCAGTGTTACCATGATAAATTATTATCACTATCAGCATTGCCATTATAACTATTAATACAATTATTACTATAATCTAATCAAAACAAACATACATATTTACACATTTACAAACACTTACCAACATTATACAACTTTTGACCAAAATTATGCCACTTTCACTGTAACTTCCGAGGCCTCATGCAGGTCATCCTCTGTGCAGGAGGTTGGACATAGTTGACGCTGGAGCATTGTTTGACAGTCTGAACTACTCTATAGTCACACTTCACATTCTCTACTTTAGCGTGATCACATCAAATCATCAGTACAGGAGGTTGGACGTAGTCGACACTAGAGCATTATTTGATAGCCTGAACTACTCCACAGTCACACTTCACATTTTCTACGTTAGCATGATCACATCCAATACTCAGTACAGGAGGTGGGACATAGTTGACACTGGAGCATTATTTGATAGCCTGAACTACTCCACAGTCACACTTCACATTTTCTACTTTAGCGTGATCACATCCAATCCTCAGTACAGGAGGTTGGGACGTAGTCGACACTGGAGCATTATTTGATAGCCTGAACTACTCCACAGTCACACTTCACATTCTCTACTTTAGCATGATCACATCCAATCCTCAGTACAGGAGGTGGAACGTAGTCGATACTGGAGCATTATTTGATCGCCTGAACTACTCCACAGTCACACTTGGCATCCTCCTCGTCAGTGAGTACAGTCTTACCAGGTTAACTCTGGATCTTATTACACCTATTCTTAGCTTATTCAGAGACTGCTAATGCCAGCTATCCAATGTTGTTAGGAACAATACCAACCACGATAAATGAAACTGGAGAGTTTAACGCGCACAACAGGAAGAAACACACAAATGAAACATAAGCCAAGCGCGCTGCTACACTGTGTTTCCAAACCTGCACACCTTCCTCATGCTTTACCTGCTGTACTTTTTCTGATGTTACTGACATTGAATGCTTAGTTCTAACTGTGTGTGCTGTTAAATATGGCGAACTGATCTGAAGTAAAAGGGGGAGTCACTATTTACAGTTACGACGTTTAACCTGAAGAAAGGTGAGAAGAAACATGGAAAACTGGCGAACAGCTGGTGGAAGGCATGATAACATTCCACAAACACGTCTGCATGCTTCGAAACATACACATTACGTTTCGTCATATTTGGTGCTCAGTACGTTCCATCGTATAAGTTTATGTTGCCAATTGCCTATACCTAGAAATGTATTACCCATTTCTCAACTACTAGTCTATGCAAACACAGATTTAACAATAATTCAAAGTCATAATGGCAGTCAAATGACAGCGTCAGTAATTTAGCTGGGATTTAATATTGGACTTAAGTGGAATGGAGCTGCCTAAGCACAGTTTTCCACGAAGAGCACCACAATTAACTGAACCGTAATTTATTCTTGCAGTAATATAAAATGCACAGCACTAGTAAAACTTATATTGGCCGCGTTTACCTCGGACAAACACAGTGAGACGACGACTGAAGATAAGCTTCTCTGAACAAGTTCGTTCCACTAGTCTAGTTTTAGCCATATACCTGGTGTGACAATGGAGCACTATCTGGTAATTATAATACAAACCGGTACATGCAAGTGTAAAATTAATTTAAAGTTTCACAGGTTTCTGCAAGAACTGTCCTGTGCTGGACCCTGATCAACCAAAATCTATAACGCTTCGAGTCCCGTATGAAAACGGTTGTGGGGAGGATGGTGTCTGCCACACCGACCTTAGACTGCAAGCAAAGCTTATCAGTGATACGTGAGTTCTAATTTCTTGAACATGTTATAACAATTAAGATCAATCTTGGTTTCTCATATTCCATTCAAACTTCCTAATTTATAAAAACTGTTCTCTAATACCATTGTAACTTATAAAGTATACCTAAAATTTACAACTATTATACATATGTCTTATGCACTCAAACACAGTATATTTATAAAATTCTTTTTACGTTTAGTTTATTGCATATGTTTTCTACAGTAAAATCTAACTTATGTTCTTTGTTATTAGTCTCCTAATGGAATAAAATTTATTTAACGCAGACATTTTTCATTTGGATTTTCTATTTTCTATTACAAAACTGTACGAATTGAACTCATTGTTCTCAATTTTTAATGCCACTACAAATTTAGAAAAATTTGAGCAGTTTCTGTTATAAAGTGATTTTTTTATAGCAAGTTTTCAGTTTATCATTATTGCCAAGCATTAATAGATTTCCTCCATTACATGTCTTTGAATATACAAATTTGACAGTTTTTAAAGCTTTCTTTAAAAATTATTTTAAATAACTGTTTTTTCCTTAAGAGACTCATTATTGATCTCATTGTTTTAAGTTCAATATTTTTATAAACTGTTGTACTGATGTTTCCAGTGAAGTTTTATGCTCTGAATCTTCCCTCACTTATTCGAAGATTGTTGTTTACAAATAGTACTGCAGTTTACTAGCAACAATTTTATGTGCACGATGTGTTTGTGTCTAACAGAACACCCTTGGTGCTAGGGAACCGTACCACAGTAGTGATACATGTGTCTGTGGAGAATCTTCTAGATCCAGCCTTTCAGTCTCGTGTCGTCATAGAGAGCTCTCAATCCTTATCCATTACCAAGATGACTCAGACTTGTCACAAGAACTCCGCGCATTCTGTGCTGCATATTGACTGTGATCTTGGTGACCCGCTAATGTCTAGAGATGGCTCTGTGAGTATGGAGACTGCACACATTAAACAAAGCTGAGCAAGGTGACTGATGAATCATTCAAACATAAAATGTATACGTTAATAACTTTATCTTATATTTAATATCAGTCGTTTTCTTTACTCATCTTTCTGTATGATACATTTTTCTGGTAAATTAATTTTTGTTTCAAACATTTTGCTTTCATACATCCTTAGTTCCCTTAAGGAGAGTTTTATAGTCATACACAGAATATTTTAATGGATTGGATGCATGCATGTGCGTTTGCATGTGTGAAGGCATGGTATGCATGCCATTTGTCGCCTCTTGTTTATGGTTTGCAATGAAATTGCTAAATGATACATGGGAGTGGCACAAAATTAATGTAGAAACCAGTGGCCTATCGTCTACTTGAAGGGTGGTGGTCAGACTTGGGCCAGGCGTGATCACTGGTGTTATCGAGGCACAGAATTTTCACTTAATATATCTAGGCTGTAACCACTCACCTAGAAGAGGGTCTCGAGAAGGCGTCGCTTCTTAGTTAACATCCTAGCTGAAGGATGCCATTCGTTAAGCAATTTTTGAACGGGCCCTGTCTTTGAGCGCGCTGGTGTTTTCAATGGACTCAGTAATGGAGTTGAGAGTCCTCGGATCTCCCGAAGAATCTTACGCAGGTCCGACTTGGTCGGAGAAGTTTGTTCTATTGAGTACAGAGCGCAGAGCTCTGGTAAAGTAGGAGCGTCGCCCTGAAAGAGTACAGCTGGGAGTGTGACCTTAAGTCTTCTTGCTGCTTGTGACACTTTGTATCTGAGAATGGCTGCCTACCTTCATGCCTCCTCTCAGTTAATTAAATCTTTGCTGTCGTCAACTGGTTTGTCGGGCACACTCTAAGATAGAGGGATTGAGACATTTAAAGAAAATAACAATGTTATGATTTGATTATTAAATCGAATCTTTGTGTAAGGAGCGGAATATAAGTCAATGAAAGCTTTACTGAATGTTTTTTACGAGTCTATTTACACAAATTTCACACAAGTCTCTCAAGTACTGGTTATTTACACAGGTCTCCCCTTTAACACAAGTCTCTCAATTTTCACGAATCTCTCGGTAGCAAGTTTGCTGTTTGCAGTTACTCATTGACAAATATTCAAAATACTGTTACTGACTTTACTACTACTTAATAACTGGGCTTCGCTCTTGCATGGCTTCGTGGAGCTTCCCTAAGAATTTTTTTGTACTACTTCCCATAGTACTTTGCGCAGAACTGAAATGGTTCATGCTTGGAACGAATATGTCTCGCGCGGGCCAGATTCACGATGTCGCCACCGGGCACGACTTCACCCTCAGGTATGAATTAAGCGCAAGAGTTTTTGGTTGGTGTAAAGGAATTCACCATCAGATGAATTTTAAGAAGTGGTATCCCAGAGGGAACCTTGCAAAATTCAACCCTCTATGACGGACTGTTTTATGTGGGACTGGGGCACCTTGTGGACGTGAACCACTAGCATGTATGGTTGGAAGGTATGTAGAAGTAAAGGTAATATGTTGGCATCTTGCGGATATCAACAAACAGTTCGGAAACAGAAGTAAACAGCACCTAGCGGACGTCAACTGTTCGGAAGGGTGAGTGTCAAGGAGACTCGGAGGCTAGGCCGATCCTGTGACAACTGACTAAGCTGATTTATTTTTATCTGGCAAGACCCAAATCCCGCTGCGTCAGTCTCAGTCTATGGGTACTCCGGCACGCATTAGTAGGTAATTATTTCGCGAGGATGAAATGAGTCCATCTCAAAGCAGAACCTTATATGCTTTAGGTAACATGCAAGGTAACAGGAGGTCGCGGGCCTCGTGTTCTGAGCAGGGTTGTCTGGAGGCATGGCTGCGATTGGGACCATACACTCAACCCGAAAAGAGCAGGAGTCAGACATAAGAGCACAGAAAAACCAGTACAAATAGGGTAGGGTACTGGATAAAGCAGTGCGACAGAGTGCGCAGGGAATAAATCACAATAATTAAGGTTTGGACACGTAAAAGGTACGATACTTAGTTAACAATTCGTTTCCGAATTTGCAAGGGAAGATTTTTGCGGCACTTGACTGAAAGGGCGCTGCTTAGAGCTTTGTGCCAGGTGCCTGAGTGCTCCTAGCGGGCATCGCCCACACTCCTAAGCGCAACCAAGCTCATGCTCTGCAGTCTCGGCAACAGGAGAAATTCTCAGTTTGTCAGCCATAGCCAGAGGCCACCTCAGGCTGAGTGACTCATCTTTCCGCCGTCGCCGTCTTCTTTCTGTGGTGTCAGCAGCTTTACTTTTCAAGTCAGGGTGGAGGAAGGGGCACCACTCCCTGTAGTACCTATAAAATATTCGGGCAGGTTTTAGGCACGCCATCCCGAAGCTATTGCTGCTAGCCAGGCTGGGTGCTGACATGAGCTTAGCTGCATCGACGTCCAAATTCCAACGCATTTCAATTCCCCACACACACAGCTTTCCACTGTCTGCAAGTTCCAGAAAGTGGTTTGTTTCACTTCGCATATTTTCAACATCTCGGTCTCCCGCAAACCTTTGCCGACAGACTGCTTCCAACGGCGTGCTAATCTTCTTACATGTTACTCAGCCTGCTGCACCGAAGCCCCGACAATGCAAGCGTTGGCCAGTTAGTAAACGAGTTAGAATTTGAAAATTCCCAGCAACACAACAGCATGGTGCTCCCATACCCGCCACCCATGGGTTGCGCTATATAGCAGGTGGTCGATGCCTCCCCATCCACATGACACACCGCTCTTTACGAGCTGTACACCTTTGTTGCTAATAGGCTCGACAAATCCCAGTGCACGGCACTGCGGCAGAGCGATGCGTACTCCACGGAGGACGAGATTAGAGCTGACTAGGCTGGGTTATACCCGGATCCTTAGGGGGACGAGCAAAGTGGTTGGCCTCCCGCGGGGTGGTGCTAACGGGACCTCAGCAAGTTGGACTGCTGAGCAGGGGGGCGAAGTACACTAATTGAAACTTTGCCGCATGGGCGTGCGAGGTAATACAAGAACTCCCCAACTAATCCAATTGATGCCAGAAAATGTTAAGAAGCTAAATAATTCATGTTAAATACATTAGTGTGGAAATGTATGAAGACTAGTTAAATATAAATATGTGTTACATCAAGTATAAATCTTAACAACTGAAAGACAATTGGTATACTAGCAGTGCGAAGCTGTTGATTGTTTACAAAGTATGTGCATACAATATAAACATGAGGTTAAGCACAAGGGAGGTACTACAAAGATAATACTAGGTTTGGCTACAAGTGGTTTCAAGGTAAGAAAACATCTTGACCATACACTAATGAATAGGAAACCAAATCTGCGGCCGATCGTTCAAGTTAAGATATAAACTGGCACGAACTAAATGTGACAATTCTTCCCTGCTGCAGAAGTGTCCCATGTCTCCTTCTTGTTATATATTTAGGTTTAGTATAGTCTGCTACCATTTATATTACATGTAATCTTTAAATGTGTGCTGGCAGGGGACTGGACACAAAATAGGCTGTTGCTTATGACTCCTCTTGTAGAGCTAACATTACAGATTAAAATTATATGAATATATAAACATAAATTCCCATAGGAAGAGCTGTTAAATTAAACATTAATATGAGGCAGAGTGAAAGTTACGATTTATTATATAAAATACTGGGCGGTTTAAATATACAAGAAACACTGAATTACAAAATGTGCATTGCAACATTTATGATTTGATATAGTACACAGGGCAACGTAAACCCTTTAAAATATTAAATTTTCCTATGGGTACCCATGTACATACTAATGTTTATTTACTTGAAAACATTATTAAATAAATAAATTAATAATAGAGCTTGTTACATAAAGTCAACAGTATAAAAAAACTGGATGACTGTATGTAACACATTTAAAGTTTATATGGCTACATAGCACTTTGCTGAAATGTTCAAAGGAAGGACATGCTGAATGCATATGGCTTTGCAGGAAGTTGTAGTATTATAGAAGTCGTTGAAGTATTGTTGAAACCTTCAAACTTGAAGTATTATTCTTTAGTTGAAAGTGGAATTCTTATACTTTCTTCAACCCTCCACTGTAACAAACACAAGGGAAGTGGAGAATTAATATTAGTATTTTAACGAGACAAACAGGGCCTAACAAGCGCAGATGCAATGGGAAAACTCACCTACAGAGGGTAGACCCGATGGCTTGCATCTTGAAGTACGAAAAATTATATATATTAAAAATTTATCTCGAATGCCTCCAAATCACTCACAAACAAACTAAGTTAACTAATCTACATGACGTGAAAGAAAAATATAGAACATCTTGGGCACTAAGTCCCGAACACGAGTACCTCTCTGAAACAAGGAGTAACACCAACGTATTTCATGTTGGTTGAGTGGCGGCTTACACAACGGCACTCAAAGATGCAGTGCGGTGAGCGTGGTGACACTGGAAAACTTATAAAGTCTCTGTTAGATATCGCATGGACTCTATAGAATGCTGAAAAGTGCCGACAAAGTAGTACACTCTGTGTGCAGTGCATGCTGCATGCGATGGAACGAAGAAGGTAGGCGATACAAAGTTTATATGTGTTCCTGCAGGCGAGTGCATGTATGAATCGTGCCAATGCAAGGACGCGCAAGGAGTATGCGGTCTCTCTCTAACATCGTGAGAACAGCGCGTCGGATCACGTATGGTGCATGCTGTGGATATTATTACAGTCTGAGAGTGGCATGACGAGCTGGCTCGCTTTGGCTGGACTGGGAGACGTAAAAATAAACAGTAGTACAGCGAGCAGAGAAACACTGCATGAAAATAAATAATCATAGTACCCTTGAATAAGTAACAAAGTTTAAATCCAGTTAATAAAATACTCTCGTATTAGAAAAAATAACACATGTGCCAGAAAATGCAAATACGAATAATATACAACTAATAAACTGCACATAAGAATGAAGCCAAAATTTTTAATTATGGAAGAAATAAATGCTGGGGTGCTTGGTTCTTTTAGTCATGACTAAAGCTTTATTTCCCCAGCTAACTGCACATTAAAATAGGAAAGACAATTTATGTGCTACTTTAAGTATTACATATACAGGATGAATGGAAAAAACACCGACAATGCTTAGTATATTGTGTGGGACGACAAATTGATCATAAGTGAAGAAGGAACCCATGTCCAGAAACGCAAGGTGTGGCTGCAGGAGACCAGAAATGTGTCTGTGCGACATGTGGTCTATAAAATGAAGAAACAGTACGCAGCAAAAACCAGGTTACCAACGGGGTTCTAACTGTGTGCCTCAGACGTTAGTGCAGAGTCTACAGTGGCGGCACTGAGCTTCACACACATGATCCAATAAGTGTGGTTGCCTGGAAAGAAATTCAATTGCTCCATGTACTTGTTCTATGAGGTGCTCCTCTGATATTACAGGAGTGGCATACACCATGGCTTTCATACTACCCCACGAAAAAAGTGGTGTGAGATTTGGTGATCGTGCTGGCCGTGGAACTGGTCCTCCTCGACCAATCCATTGATTTGGGTATGTAACGTTGAGGTGATTCCTCACGTTTCTACCAAAGTGTGCTAGGGCTCCACATGACCTGTCACATTTGCAGCAGCACTTCATCCAATAAGGTAAGTAAGATATCTCTAAGAAATATAAGGTAGATTGCTCCTGTTAATCTGTGTTGACAGTACATATGGACAAATGATATGGTCCGCAATTATTCCAGCCCATACATTGATGCTGAACCTGTGTTGGGGACCGTGAACCACCTGCGCACATGGATTTTCGTCCCCCCAAACATGCATGTTATCAGGTTTACTATTCTGTTCTGTTGTGGCCGCAGTGTACATTGTTGTAAAAATCACTCCGCAAACAGGACTCGTCGTGGTTAGTCATCCTCCAGTAATGCATTGTTTTTTTGCAGATGGTATGGATGTAGCAGCTGGTCGTGAACAACTTGCCACACCACATTTTGAGATGTGTGCAGTGCCTGTGCCACTTGCCAAAGTGCTGGTGGATGGGTTTTCTTCGACTAGTCTCAACACATCCTCCTCTAATTTTGGTGTTCGAGTCGAACATAGTCGATCCGCGTCACGGTTTGGCACCTAACAAAGGGATAACATTGTAAACATTCGACACTACTGCTGTACAGTAGTATTACTGTGCAACATGTAAGTAACAAGCACAAGTTACACTGCTGTGTACATACGTGAAACTTTCTGGCTTCTCTTAGTCGTCTCTCAATGGTCGCAAAGGAAGAATGATGTGGAGTATGCCTGTTTGGAAAACGTTCCGCATACAGTCGTGCAGCAGCTCGACCATTGCAATCTGTTTTGCTGTATGCAAGCACCATGTCGATCATTTACACTGTTATGTACTGTTACATGTCGACTACTGCCGAACACGGCACTGCACTGAAAGACTACTAAATGTACCTCAGTCAAATGTATCGAGTAGTGCATGCCGAGGAATGTTATTACGGTCACACCATTAGCTAAACTATTCCGTACCTGTTTTGGAGACCAAACGGATTGCAGCCAATGACACCAGCTGTCTAACATTATTGTTCTACTGCGCCCACACCATGAGTTTCCGGACATGGGTTCCTTCCTCAATTATAATCATTTTGTCGTCCTGCACAACCCACTAAGTGATGTCGGTGTTTTTTCCAATCACATTGTGTACTGGCTGGTATCAAGAGTCTCCTTGGGTCGGTCTTCTGGGTGGAGTAGTCTCACTTACCCAGTGTTGGCCACTGGTAGTGTCGGTGAATGGGCTCTCTCTAAGGAGTCTCCCTGTAGCGTCCTTACTGTGTCTGTGGGTTGCCTCTGCAGGAGTGCCAGGGCAGCTGACGCTTCGTGGATTGATCTGTTTCGAGTATCCTGGGGGAGCTCTACAGGTCAGCCTGGTGAGCAAGCTGGAGGGCTCCTCGGTAAAGGAGCCTTGGTGGCCAGCTTGCTGGGAGCTTCCTTCTGGAGAGATCGGCTAGAAATGGGCAGGGCCCCAAGTTGGTGGCAGCTGCCAAGCATGTTGCTGGATACTGGTGGAGACTGTCGGCCTGACAGCTGGGAGCCGGAGTGGCTTTGGTCCGCGGTATGCATCCCACCACTGCTCGGATCTTGAAACTGTATGGGATATACGTGTGGTACCAGGTCCTTTAGTTGAGGCCTGCTGGAGTCTGTGGTGTTAGACTCAGTGGTCTCGGAGGGGGCAGGTCCTTGGCTGTGGCCTGCCAGTGTTCTGTCTAGGGTCGAGGCTTTGATTCTCATTGGAAGCATTTGGTTTTCAGTAGATTGGTCATGGAGGGAGCCAGGTGTGTTCATGGGGGGCTTCTCCAGTAGTTCCCGGTCGAGAAGGCTGCTTCCAGGATGTAGGTGTTTCTGCTGTCATTTGTTGTGGTGCTGAGTGGTCTGGAGCAAAGGTTCTGTCATTCCAGTGAACCATCTAGGCTGAGTTAGCGGTACGCAACTCGCCGAAGCCTGTCTTCTGGTGAATGGCTTGTGGAGGTGCGGGGTTTATTGCAGAATGGTGAACTTTCTTGATGGTGCCACATTTGTCTTGCTCCCAGTACACATGCCTTCTTCTTTGCAGGGCAGTGTATGTTCCTTTCCCTCTGGGAGCTAGACTGGCATGAGAGTGCTGCCTCTTGTTGTAGATGGGATAAGTTCTGAGGAGAATTTCCTGGCCTTCTTGCAGATATGGGCTTGATATATTCTCTGCCCTGGGGTATTTACAGTCAGTGTAGGCTGTCTGGCACTCATTGGCCTTGGTAGTGCGGAGCTAGGCTTCATTTTTGATGTCGGGGTAGAGGGATGAGTGGCAGGTGTCCACTCCCATTTACACTCTCCTGGCCTGCAGTCTGCAGAGTGTTTTTCCCAGCAGTAACTCACTGGGAATGTTATTCAGGGCAGCGTTTCGGTGATGTCGGAGGTTAAAGAAGATTGTCGGCACAGGCTTGTGCTGTGCCTATGATCTCTTTGTGCTTGGATCCTCACTCCCTTCTTCAACTCCTGGTTGTGTCCCTCAGTAGGGTTAGTTTGTGGGTGTAAGATAGATGTGGTCCATTGCTCGACTTCCCATTGTTGACAAGCTTTTGCCTACAACTGATTCATGAACTGCACGCTATTGTCTGTTAGGATGCTGTGTGGGTAACCCCATCTGGGGAACACATAATCGTGAAAGTCTTAATGACTGTCTTGGTTCCAGTATTTCAGAGGTGAATAATTGCCTCCATACAGCGAGAAAACATATCTGTGACAACTGTAAGAAATCTATGCCCAGGGGAGCTTCGAGGGTATGGAGCCATGATGTCTAGTTTGATATGCATCCAGGATGTCTTCAGTCTCTAGAGAGTGCTTTGGACCTGAGCAATGGCACTTGGTTTTATAGTGGCACAGGTACTTTGGTCCACATACTCATGAATGTCCTTGGTTGCCCCTCTCCATGTTTACCATTGTGTGATTCGGTACACTGTCACTTCCATTCCTGGGTGACCGATGATTATTGAATAGGGAGAGCCATAGAAAATGTGGCACCCACAACTTCTACCCTTGATGTACGTTGGACCTAATCCATATGAGGGTCCGCTTGCTGTACCATCATGAACCAGTTGAGGTCATTCTGAAATATGATCTTCTGGATGCGATGAGATAGGGTCTCTTCCTTGAGATGGAGTGGCTCTAGGGGTAGCACATCATCTCAGTGATGTAGCTCATTGGTCTCTTGAACTGTCTTAGGGTTACTGGAAAGTGTATCAGGGAGCTGGTTGTGCTTACCTGCGCAATGTTGTATCTCAAATAGTGAATTATTGGAGTAACATGGCCCAATGGGCTAACATGGTCTTCTTAGCACTGGAGGTTTGAAGCCATTGTAGTGCTTGATTGTATGTTCTGGTAATGAAGGGTATGTCTCCTAGAAGATAATGGTATTTCCAGATCGCCCAGACCATGTCTAAACACTTCTGCTTGTGAGTGTCGTATTTCTTCTGTCTTGCTAAACAGGGTGCCGACAGTGCAGATGACCCTTCTTTGCACTTTACTCATCTTCTTGAAATATGCTGGCATCCAAGCCGGTCTGGCAGGTATTCGTTTGCAAGATGATGGTGTCAGGACTCAACCGATGGAGCATGGGTAGGTTCTTGAACTGTGCTTGGAGCTGCTGGAAGGATTGATTGTTAGCAGGGCTCCATACCCACTTCTTGCTGTTGGTGGTTGTCTTGGTTCAACTGCCCCATGTAGTTTGCGATGTCAGGCATAAAGTACTTCAATGAATTACACAGCCCGAGAAATTGTCGTAGCTGCTTGAGGGTTTTGGAAGTTTCTACTTCAAGTATTTGTCTCACATTTCGAGGCTGGGGTAGGTTTCCTTCTAGGATGATTCTGTGGCCCAAATAGTCGACATGTCCCATTTTTCCGAAGTAGCACTTCTCGAGCCTTGGCCATGAACTCATAGAGCTCCAGTTTTTCCAAGACTTTGTTCAAGTGTTCTGGATGGGTTGGCCAATCTGGAGAGAATTATATGAATTTATTCAGATTGGCGATGCAAAACGTGTCAAGGTATCTGGTGAACACAGTGGAGTTCATCATCTTCTGGTACATAGCATGGGTGTTTTTCACACCAAAATGACATTGCTTTGAATTGGTATTGTTCCCCATCGGGTGAAGTGAAGGCAGCATATTTCGGGTCATCGGGGTGGACTGGTATCTGCCAATATCCTCTCCTCATGTACAAGGTGGAAAATATCTTTGCTTCCCTAAGGCTCTGTAAAGTATTTGCGATGTTGATAGCAGGGGAAACTACTGGAAATGTTATCTGGTTTAGTGAAGAGTAATCAACACAGACACTAATGTCTCCTTCCTTCTTCTGTACTAAAACCACTCTGGAATTGTTTGGGGATTCAGTGGGTTCAACAATCCGCGGTTGCAGCATTTAGGTGATTCGTTCCTTCATTACCTTCTGCTTGTTTTCGGAGACGAGCTCTGGTTGGTTGTAGATGGGTCTTGAGTGTTGCAGCTTAATGTCATGTGTGGTGATCTACGTCTGTGGCAATGTACCACCTGCTGGAAAAGCGACCATGTGTTGGTTGAGTAGGTCAGCGAGCTTTTGGAGTTCTGACTCTGGTAGTGCGAGTTTATATCCTCAGTGTTAATTGTTTGTTGAGGGACGTGAACCCTTGGTAAGTTTGGCTGCTAGCCATGGTTCACCTAGTAATATCTCGTCGTCCAGAACTTCGGAAACTAGGAAGATAGTAGGCTCGATTGCAGTTGGTGTTGTCTATGATAGTTGGATTTCTCCTTGGAGAGGCAAATACTGGCTTGTACAAGCTGCACTATCTGATCTGTTTTTGATAGCTTTTCCTGGTCCTCCGGAGTTAGCAGGCTGATTTTGAGAAAGTTTGCGGAGGCGACCGAGTCCAGGTTGGCGAGTACGTCTTTCCACTGGATCTTGACATTGATTCTTGGTATATTATGGTGGTTGGAGGTCGTATGGGTTGCGGTTAGCTGCGAATGCAAATAAATTAAAGCATCATAATTTATTATTCATTCCCAGGAAAATTAATACCTGTACAGTCATTATTAAATAAAAAGGTTTATTTCGGTTTCTCGAAGCATCTCCCGAAACACACGTCCGTAATTTTTTTTTTAGTAACTGTGCTTACATATACAAACATACATATGTGTATGTTTAAATTGCACCAACACTAACAGACTACGAGAAAGGAAGATAATTTATTACACGATTTACTGACAGTATTTAGTATTATAATGCCTGTTGCCATGTACGGATATTACTGACACGTACAATATGTGACGGCATAACTGGGGAACGAGAAAGCCAGAGAACGAATGGAATCTGTCTTGCTTCAAAGACAGACTGATAATTTCTGACAACTTACGGTTGGGTATTGTCTTGTTGGTATATGAAGCTACGGGTGAGGTGACTGCTGTAAAGAATATCCTGAATTCCTAACAGCCTGGATCACCTGTTACGTTATATTTCTCTCCAAACAATCACGCAATACATTAGTGAACTACGGTGCCGGAAAATGTAGTCTAAGTTGGTATCCTCGGTGTCACCGAATGCGTTCATGGTCATAATTTTAGCCCAATTTAAAGTGAAACTCATAAAAAACCCCGACAAATTGCCACCAAACAGGTCACTGAAAGATTATAAGCCCACCATAATATTAATTACCAATTGTTCAGATTAATTACTTTCAGGAACAGACCATGACAATTAACTTTAGACTCGTTACAGTGTTGTTCAGTTCTGAACGAACACACCAGATTATTAATATCCTATGATATTATATTTGTGATATTATATTACAGAAATAATTTCAAGTTTTCCCATATTATTCTTTTGAGATTTTCGTGACATGAAATTACTTTTATCGGATAATATGTTTTAAGATTGGCAAATAAGATAACCGTCTTTTAGATGACGGTAAGATGAGGTGACAGGGATTAATGGCCTTTTATGAACAACGATCTCTAAGAGCTGACGAGAGTGAAGTGAGAAGAAATGGCAACACAACATCTAAGCCCAAGTAGGATATCGAACTCAGGACCTCTCACACCGTAGACCAGCGCGTAACCGACTACGATACGGAGGCCGGCTTCTGGATTAAGATTGTTACTATGCTCACAAGTATATTGTTCGTTAGAAATAGGCTAAAGCTTAGTTGTAAATAATAACAATTTCTGTCCAGCTTTTCACAGAGGAATTTTAAAATAAATACAGTATCTGTTTGAACCATCAAAGTTTTTCTTCTTGTTGGTATAATAATTGTATTGTTGTTGGTTTGGGGAGGGGGGACTTTACAGTACATAAATGTAAACTCAGATCTGAATTACGAATTAACTTCCTTATCAGTTGCATAAATTAATATAACTTTGCGTCATAACAATGTCGCTGCAAATAGGTTAATAGTAGTATGTTTTATTTCACGTTATGTGTAAGGTAGTGCAATTGTAAAATAATATTAGAACATGTTTAGTAAATTTATAAATGATATTATTTATTTATATGTACATACAATATGAATCAAGACGGAGTGTGTTAATTTTGCATTGGGATAGATTATGAAAAATTAAGTCGAAAACGAAACTGTACTTTAAATTTTTTCGTAAAACGAATTACAGTGGGTGTAAAATCGACTGTGAAACGTAATTTATTTTAGTTCATAATAAAATACCACATTATATTAAGCATAAATATGAATAGAGTCAAAACAACGAACAAAAGGTTTTTTTATTCAAAAAATGAAATATTGAAGTTGATTTGCTGGGTAGTATCACAACTAAAATTAACATTGTGAGAAAACTGAAATCACATGTTCAACATATGTTTTCATGAGTTATCACCACGCGAAATTAACATGCTCTGTCTTGAATAATCCTACATATTACTTTTAGGTACCCTCGAACAAAGGAACTGTGAGGATAAAAGAAGGAATCACCAAGGGTTAGTCAAGTAATCATCCTAGTATTTACCTCTAGTGACCAGTAACTATAGGCCCATCTAACTTTATTAAGGCCGCTGCTAACTGGAAACCCGACGTGAGCAAGTAACTTATAGGAATTTACATGTCAATTATACTCGGTGGGGCTCAGTAACCTTTCAAGATATCGGGACAATAATATTTTCTGCATTCAGACGAGGAAAATGTTGCTAAAGAATTAATATTTTTAAATTATTAGTTGGAGTGTTATAGCGTTTTTTTAGAATATGAGTACTTTATTGCGTATAGTTTTAAGGGTACCGAAAAAAATTAACTTAAAAACCCTGTAGCAATGTAAGCCGCATCGAGATGTAAACGTCACATGCTTTGAAGTTGACTAAGGTACGTAAAATTTAACACAAAATGTAAATGAAAAGCCATACTCTTGCTCACACCATGGCTCTGCTGTATACAGCGCCCTTAAGCGCTATAAAAAATAAGACGCTTGTAGTCGACTTCCGCTCGATAACGTCAATCATGTTACGTATTTTTCTCTGCGTAATCAGTAACAAGAACATTGCTTGTAGATAAATAATTCAATTATTTTATGACCCACTTTTATGATTTAATAATATTTGTGTAAATATTATATAAACAAATTACTATCATTCTTCAAAACATGTAAAAAGATTTTTCAATAACGATTAAACAAATATATAAGATGAAAGTTTAATTGCCGTGAACTTACGCTCTGGCAGGCGACTTTCTCAAATTCAAAAGATTGATTTTTATGTCCTTAAGTTAAGAAAATTTAAATTCTGAATTCGATTAGTCAGTATAATATTTTTAAAAAAACTCGTCCCCACCATATTACCCCAACACTAATGTGCCTATATTAAATAGTCCAAAGAGAACCCGGCTTACGTTAACCAGTAAGTTTTACACACACACGTTATAATAACAATTTTAAAATATAAATTTCTACGTATGCTGGAAAATACTGTTTTAAATATATATTTTAACTTTAAATTTTAAATATTGAAATCAATATTTTCGTTTTCAGCATTATATAAACTTAATTACGTAAGGTATATTATACTTGATTACTTTAAGTATATTTTACTTAATTATCTTAAGTATATTATACAGTTTCTGGTTCGTATTATCACCCAAAGGTCGTTTCCAGTTTTCAAATTATTAAAATACTTGATTAAAATGAGATAGATAAATTAAAACACCAGGGTTTCAAGTGAGACATTTAAAAAAATTTTAATTTAAGCAGTACGCTTCACTGGAAAAAATGTTAATACTTTCCATTATTATCCATTGTAGAAGCTAGTTCCTTACTTTGTTGGCACGTTATTATCAGTTCTAACACAATGACTTATTTGCTAGTCGTCTAAGTTGTCTGTTATTTTGCGTTTGTACAAAAGCGAATACAGTCAATTAACATTCAAATATTTTCGTTGTTAAATTCTAAGGGTAACTCTTATTTATTTTTAACCTGAAATACAATTTAATATTACGTGTCACTCTCCTCGAATGTTTGGCACCATAGGGAGGTAAGGTACGATAATCAATGCGAAATAATACGGATGCTTCCATTGTGTTATTTCAGAGAAGCATCACAGTTGAGCTGGATGTGAATGGCATCCCAGGATACATCAAAGAAATATTATTTAGCGTGACAGCAAGAAGTGCGGGCTTCGAGGAAACACCTGCTGACAACACCAAGATTCTAGCATTGGAAATTCGCACACATTCAGATATAAAGATTACAGGGTGAGACGTCGCACTTTAAGTAATTTAAAATACGACAGTAATAGTTACTGAATGTGATAATGGCTTGTCATCATGCTAAGCGAGTCCTATTGCAATTTTTGTGCACTTTCAAGGAAATGTAACACTTAGTCTTGTTAAAGAAAGTAACATAAATCATTTATTTAAAAATACTGGTTAGCTAATTAGAAATCCTGTGTTATCATTTGACATTGATTGGTATGTGTCATATATGTACACATGTTACAGATATCAGTTTTACATATGTTCCCTGTATGGAAAAATTATAAAACATATAATCATGCATTATTTTTCAGTTAAACCATGAATCTCTAGCAGGCAAACTCGATGTGCATTTTCAACTGAAAGGTTTGTTGGGTTTGTTTAAACTGTTTACCTGTATTGTAATTATTAACGAACTTAATTATAAAATGTTATTATTTTATATATATTTTAGCTTGGAAACTGTTAAAAACGTATACCGGCGCAGAAAAAAACACCAGTGCGTGTGCAAGCGGTCTTATTTATGTATTCCCCAAAGTGGGTTCAATCAGGTTAGTCTTAGTTTAAATGATCTGTGTGGCCAAGAACATTTTATTTTCATTGCTTTAAATTTACGTTCATAGCGTTTCTGTACACCGTCCTTCATTGCAATCATTTACTAGACAATGTCGCAAATTTTATAAACCTCTCGTGTGAATAACTGTGTTCGTCCCTACATAGCAGAGACCTGAGCAAGCGGCCGACGGACGTACACATTGGGCGACAGCTGGGCGTGTTCTCGTCTGAGAAGGCACATAAGACGTTTACGAAAACGTAGTACTTATAATCTATTCGGTAGTATTGATCACGTGGTCGGATCGGCTCAGTCGTTGTATTAACGGTTTTTTTCGAGCGTACAAAATTTCGAAGCGTAGTGTGTTGGCGGCCTATTTTAAAAAAAGTTCGGTAAACTCTGCAGAAACGATATATTATTATATTCACGTTACCGATCTAGCAGACCTGTATTATTACACCAGGTTAGGACAATGCAGAATATCATTTTGTACTGGTAATATACACGTACGGCATTACAATTGTGTACTAATCAGTACAAAAATGCTTGAGCAAACCTCCAAAAATTTACATGTTACGATTGCAAAGTGAAAGTTCTTTTACACATAACCCATGCTTTTTTCATTAATCGAGAGTTTACTATATGCAACTAATTTGAAAATGTTAAGAATTTATATGTTAAGATAGCCCAATAATTGATAATTATGTAATTTATTTCATACATGAATTACGTTCTGTGGCGACATTTTTACTTGATAAACTCCTTCAGACATCTCGTCCAACAAAAATAATACATTCTGACGTATTTAATCGTGAACATGCACTCCAACGCATTACAAAGTTTTTTTTTTTAGGTATATATACACACGCAGGAACCTGTGTTTTTTTTAATTTTTACGTAAGCTTTCCTATTTTTCACCTGCTGGCGGCTATCCACCCTGATAGACCTGAGTAGATCCAGCGAAGAGATCGAGTTGAATATTAAGAGATTTGCGAACTTGTGGACAGTTCTCGCATGAGGTTCTTTCCCGATTTTAGAGCAATATTTACTCTATCGAGTAGATTGAGTATGGTTTCATAAGCGCCTAGAGACCGTAGCCATGGGTGGGGGTGGAGGGGGGGATCGGAGGAGGAATATCTGTGAGTGTGGAAGAAAAAGTGAGACATAAGCCCAAATCAGGTGCAGAAAATACTAAAACACGCATCACTTTTCGTTGATATCCTCACAAAAAGGAATAATTTCTTAAAGATTTTAAGGATGCAACTTGTTAAATATAAGTATTGTTGCGAGCCGCGACTGTCTGGCTGGGCGGTGTAGTACGATACTGTGGTGGCGGAGCTAGGACACCCCCTTCCCACTCACTCCTCGGCGCCGTGGCTTTCGGGCAGGGCGGCGAAATACAATACAGTGGCGGCAGCGCTAAAAGGCCTCGTCGGGTGCCGCATGCATTGTATTACTCCATGATAACCACCTGCGCCCAGTATTGGGTAACCGAGAGAAAATATCGTGATCTGGAATGATCCTGTTCCCTCTTTATCTCTCTGGGTGGTGCTTGACATTGAAGCGACATCTTTCCAGGAGGTTGGAGAACAGAGACCCGCCGAGATAATTCGAGAAGAAGGAGTGTGGGGTATATAAGGGGGAGCTGCAGCAGGAGCGAGAGAGTTTTTGCTGGCAGGTGCCTAGTGTGATCTGAAGTGATAGTGACGAGTATTGGATTGCGACGACTGTTCAAGGGCGTCCAGCGAGTGGGACCGCAGCAAGTAGGAGGAAGAAGGTGATTCTAGGCCAGAAAGATTCTGCTGTATTATTTCTTTGGGTCCACCATCGTGAGTGACTAGTAACCTTTCTATAGACAGAGAACTTGTGTAGATGTATTTTTTTATCCTTTATGTAAGTAGTAGTTGTTTCTTCTGTTTGCCATTTATTGTGATAAATCTTTATAGACTTAGATTTCTTTTGTATATACAGTTGTAAATAAACTAGATTAGCTTTATTTTCTTTATTTTATAAAAGACCCCCATCCCAAAACGTACCTAGCCCGCAAGCTTGTAACACTGGTGTCAGAAGTGGGATGGAGGAAATTATTTAAAATTAATTAAATGTTTTAAATGATGTTAAAATTAAGTGTAAATGTTCAGATATTTAATAAAGTTGTTAATTTTAATTAGGTAGGAAATTTTAGGTTATAAGTTTATGTTTACGAGAAAAATGGCTATTGAGTTAGAGGGTTTGCGAGCACTAATAGAGGGACAAAGTAGCCAAATTAGTGGTGTAAATACCAAAATAGACAGTGTTAACGAAAACGTAGACAAGAAAATAGACAGTGTTGATAGGAAAATTGACAGTGTAAATGAGAATGTAGACAAGAAGATAGAGGGAATTAGTGAGCTAGTGCATACTAAAATAGAGTATGTGGACAAGAAAATTCAAAGTGTTTCACAATTGGTGGACCATAGAATTGACAGTGTTAACGAAAATGTGGAAAAGAAAATCGGAAGTGTGAAAGATGACTTGCAGAAAGAGGTGGGTGTCTTAAGGACGGAATGGGAGAAATTTCTACACCGACAGGCAGGTGGTCAGCCATCGGTGTGTCGGGATAGCGACTCGACGAAGCCAGAGCTGAGACATCAGGGTAACGATGGGAGGTGCTCTGCGCTCGCAGGATCGGCGGTAGGACTACCACAGAACATGAATACAGCTGAGGTTGCCATGCCTGGTGCTGGAAAGGGGGTTACAATCAAGCCTGCCCCTTATGATGGTC
>PNEQ01085753.1:0-32964 GCA_003012365.1 Medauroidea extradentata | reverse complement strand
TAAAAAGCGCTAATTATTCCGCTACACGACTCTAAAACACGGGGCGCAGCCCAGAGTGACAACCTAACAGACGGGATGGCGACGGAATGCGTGCCAAACAAATTACCACTAATTTAATTTCAGTGTCAATACTAAGCGAGCTATGTACAGAGATATGATTGTTTTTCCTATTCATGCCAGCTCGGACTCAGAAAGACAGTTTAACAAGCTAACCGGAGCGGGAGGCATTAATAAATAATTTCCCTAAGTGTCAACAAATTTATGTTTCTCAGTAATAACCAGTATGTTAATGTATTGTAGTGTTTAGAATTGCATCATGTGATTTTTAAAGGGTTTTGATATATTGGTTTAGTTACACTTTTGCGTAAAGCGGTCACGAGGTCATTTTTGGCGCGCACCCCCGCTAGCTAGCGCGGGTGACCGCCATCATGATTTAGTCTTGTACCGGGCGTGAGGGAGGTGGCCACGCGCATCGCGGCTCCTTGACCTTCAACTCTTTCTCTTTTGTGCCGAACATTTTAGTTTACAATAGTCAGTTATTTCGTTGGATCAGTAACATACATTTTTTTGTGCATCGAGGAGTAGCGCCACCCCCATCCCTGCAAGCTCTTTTCGCCCAGGGGTTTAAGCATCCATGTAGTCATTTTCATAGTCGTGTACGCGAGTGCGCGCAGTGCAGCTTCAGCCGACCACAGGCTTGGTGTGTGGGACCGCTTAACGTACGAGAGTACAATCATTTGTGTGGACCATTATCACAATAAATCGCAGTGAAGTTTATTCCGCGAGTGTTATTGGCCACGGCCACTTCTTGGTCCTTCGGGAGCTAGTCCCCCCAACCAGCCATTCACAGGACCAACGCATCACTCATCTCCGGCGTGGAGGACACAGAGAGGACATCGCCACACGGGCGGTAGACCCGCGCCCTTACAGCAGCAGCGAGCAGCCGGCACATTCAGGTGTTTGGGTTACTGGACCCACATGGTATGTAATACGACACCACACCTCTCTGGCCTCACCAAGAGCACGTCAGTACATATTCCAGATGGTGATGTATAGTAAGTAAGCTATGTAAAATATACAGTTGCGAAGTATATTTTTCGTCACTGATGTGGAAAATCACATGTATGTAGGGCCTAAAGATTAACGCACGTACGTCAATAATCTTGTGTTGGGCTAGCCAGCCACAGAACAATGGCATCTAGCGACCATTACCAATTTTTTTGTGGTTTTGTTGTAATTTAGTTTGACTCTTAACTTTGTGTTTATGTTGTAAAATTAACAGATGTGTCTTTATTGCGGCGCGACTGGTGTGAACGAAGCGCTCTGGGACAGTTGCAAGATTAAGTTTTAAGCGAAGTGTGCCTAGGCCCAACTCCTTCGATATTTTATTGTGATACGTGGCAGGTATCCAGTGTTGCAGGAATAGTGAAATTTCTTTCAGGTTAAGTGGATTTTAAAAAATTGAGCAGAGTGCAGTATTATAGTTACTCTTCACTTTTATTATCACCAACATTTCTGTGCTTGTGAAATCACGATGTCAAGGAAGAAGACATTATTTAAGCAAAGTTGGCTTTTGGACCCTGAATTGTCATGGCTGAAGGCAGCGAAGGAAGACGCAATGCTGCATTTTGTGAGTTATTCAGAGCTAAATTTTTGTTAAAAACATGGGGAAACAAGCTATCAAGAGTCACATGTCTGGTACTAAGCACAAAACTGCCCAGGTAACAGCTCTTCACAGTATTTGAAGACATTTTTTTTGCAGCAGTGCTCCACAAGTAGATTGCAGTAGTCCTAATGCTTCAACAGAAAATAGACTATGTTCAACATCATTCTACATGTCTCAAACTTCTCTGGTACCAACTAGTGTAGAGCTGCCTGGCACAAGTACTGTTGGCCACAAAAATTTGGAGCAGACCTCGCCAAAGGGAATAAATAAATTTCTAATTCTTGAGCAAGTTACTGAAGCTGAAGTTATATGGTGCATGCAGACAGTTTTGTTACATAATTCTTTGCGTGGTGCAAGTGCATGTGTCCTTCTTTTCACAAACATGTTCCCTGATTCAAATATTGCAAGCAGGCTACAGTTACAAAGAACCAAAATGGGTTATGTAGTTCTACATGGTCTAGCAACATACTTCCACAATGAACTCCTAAAACTGTGTTTGGAGTGTAACCATCTTGTAGTAGTATTCGACGAGTCGTTAAATAAATTGGCTCAGAAAGGGAAGATGGATATTTCAGTTCACTTTTGGAACACAGAAACCAACCTAGTTTGCTTCAGATATTTTTTGTCTGCATTTTCTGGGCATTCCACTCCATCGACCTGTTGCGGTCTTCACAGAAGTCTTTTCAGGAGTTAATATGCAGAAGATTTTACAGATATCAATGGAGGGGCCGAATGTTAATTTTAAATTTTTTCTTGAGTTTAAAGAGACTGTTTCATCTTAGCCGTCTTCCCCAGTAATACTTGACATTAGCAGCTGTGGACTTCATTGTGTACATTGTGCATTGAAAGCAGCAGTAAAAGCAACAGAATGTGAGGTTGTTGCATTCTTGAGGGCATTGTATTATTTGTTTAAGGATGTCTGCCCACACGGCTGACTACTGTCACTATTCATCTTCTAACTTGTTTCCTTTGAAATTTTGTGCTATAAGATGGTTAGAAAATGTGAAAGTCGCTGAAAGAGTTGCAGCAATACTGCCTGGTATTCGAGAATAAGTGAAGCATGTGAACATGGAGAAAAAAAACCAACTTGTCAGAGTTTTAAGATTGTTTCAGGGGCTGTCAAAGATCCTCTTTTGGAAGCTAAATTTAATTGTTTCAGACTGTGGCAAGGGAGTTAGAAGGGTTCCTTACTCGATTTCAGTCAGATGCTCTGTTGGCACCTCTTTTGTATGAATCATTGTGTGCTGTTATTAAGAATATAATGACAAGATTTGTGAAACCAGACATTTTGCAAGGAACATCTCTTGTTACCAAAGTTGACCTATCCAGTAACAGTTTGCTGCCTCCAAAACTTGTTGACATTGGGTTTGCTACTCAAGATGCTTTAAGAAGAGCAAAGTTGGTACCAGAAGCTGGTTTACCTAAGTTTAAAGCTGATTGTTGTATTTGCTTCCAGAAGCTGTGTATCAAGTTGCTTGGACGATCTCCTTTGAAGTTTCAACTTACCAAAGGAATTTCATGTTTGGATCTTATATCTACACTGAATGTACTAGTGCAGAATAATTGGGTGTCCGGTGCGAAGGCAGAGAGGATTAAGCGGGAGTTCAAAACAGTGTGTGACCTGCAGCACTTCAAGAACTTAATGAGTGATTTCACAAGGCATGGAGGCTGATTGGATACCTTGTAGATTGCTGCTGTTCCTGATGATGGAAATTACGAAAACTTGATTTATTTTCTGAAACTTGTCTTGGTTCTCTCGCTTAGAAATGCTAGTTTAGAGAGAGGATTTTCCATTAACAAAGAATACTTGGTGGAAAATCAAAGGGATATTTTTCTGATTGCTATTAGGCAAATTTATGACGCAGTGTTAGCAGCAGGCGGCGTGGTGAAAGTGAGTATTATAAAGAGTTTGGTGCATTCTGTTCGCAATGCAGAGTCTCGATATTCGGAGGTTCTGAAACGACAAACAGCTGATAAGGAAGTGTGGAACATGCTGAGCGAGAATAAAAAAGACAGGGACATTGTCAACGAACTGGAAATCAAGAAAAAAAGGCTCTTAGAAGAAACAAAGAATGAAATCAGCTTGATAGAGGAGGAAGTCAAGGCTTTAGGGCCTAATTAGAACACTCTGGGTCAGTTTCTCATAATATATTTTTTGGTGACTTTGATCATGCTTTGAAAAACAATTTAATAATTTATGTTTTATTCCTAACATAGGCCCTATGGATTATTTTATTTATCATTCATCTCTACATGAAGAGAACACCTATAGGTAGGTGAAGTATAAATAGTTTTTACCAATGTTTTAGTTATGTGTTGATGTAGTCAGAAATTGTGTAAACCATACCATCGAGAGTCAGGGAAAATTTTTTAATTTGGTCTGAAAAACCTGGAAAAATCAGGGAAGTTTATTACGGCCAGCCTGTTGCCACCATGTTTAAGGTCTCCTATAAAAAACAAAAAAAAAAAAAATAGACTATTTTTGTATTTTTAAAAATTATTAATTTCTTTCAATTTTGATTTAAAATTTCAGCATTTTCTTAACTTTTTTATTTTTACATATAAGGCCTTGCAGCCTTCATCTTTATTCTGTGTGAATCTTTCAGTTCGGTAAGTAATTTAGATTTTTAAAGCATAAAACCGTTTTATGCAAGTTTGGATCATGACATGCCATAAGGAAAAAAAGCCATCAAAGCTAAAAATTTTTCAACAGTAAAAAATTGTTATGATTTATGTCCACAAAACAAACCATATCTCGTACAAAAATAAACAAAATTTTTTGTCAAGCGCCCCCTTAATGATTTGTGCATGCTACATATATTTTTTTTTAAGTTGTGATGCAGTGCACACCTTTGTTTATTTATTAGAATATTCAAGATGCAAATGTGTATTTTAATGATTAGAAATTATTTTATAATGATAATATTATTTTGCGTTTGCTCCCTAGTAAATTTTTTTACGGCAACTACGAAAAGTCATTACAGTATTAATATGGTTCTTACTTAGTAATTCAGGAGATGAATACTAGTCATGTCATGACGTGGAGTTAATATTAAGTTATTTTTTCATGCTAAAGTAATAGTGAGACAATGTTTTTTTACAAAAACTAAAAATTTCAATACAAGGCATGGTTTCACTCTGGGCAACATAATCACGAATCAAATAAGTAATATACGCACATAAGTCATTTAGTAAAGTTTTAGTTTTCATTCCTTTCTTCATTGATTAAGATATGATGTAAAATACGTGTTCTGAAGCTTGCGTTCTAAAAAGAGTGCTATAACTTCTAATATCCTCAAAAATGCCTTATGAATGCAGTTGCAGCAACCAGTTTTGAAGACGGTGCGCGTAACATCAAGCAGGTAATCAAAGTGCCCACTCTACAAAGCACCATGTGCCGTTTAACAGTTTTTTTCTGTTTTTCATCCACCAGTGCCCTTAAATATACGTGTATTATGGGTACTGGATATTCACGTATTCATGACATTCAACCAAACAGTAAGCGCACCGTTTGAAACACAAATGTTTAAATACTGCACGAATTTGATCATGAACATGTGTGTTTATTGTTTCTTAAAAGCTGAACCAAATGTCTCAAACTTTTTTTAAAACTAATAATTAAATTGATCACTAATTTTACTACATGTCTAATCACAATTACTAAGCCAACTGTACTTAAAACTATGCAACATTCCAGTTTTAAAATACATTGGTTGCTAGCAGACAAAATTATCTAATCGTAGCTTAGTGCTTTTCGAACTGTTAAATATAAATTAGGTTACACGATTATTAAATTATGTTTCTCTGTTTAGTTCGGGTTCTTTCGTCGAAGCAAAATAGAAGATTTTGAGTACTTCGAAAACAAGACAGAGGTAAGTGAAGTTTTCACGAGTATTTAACAAACGAAAATATTGTAATCAACCGCATTTTTAAGGCCTAACTGTGTACAGCTGGTGAAATCTCATCAGCAAGCAAACATTTTAAAAATCGTACATAAATTTTGAAACTTCCGATATTTTAAGAAAACAGGTCATATTTCATAATGAAGAAAAACAAATAAAACATTAGAAATAAACTACAAGTAAAAACTAAACAGTTCTGGATTCGTAACAGACACGACATGCATTACTAAAAAAGATTACTTCTGACCATAATTCTTACCTCAATCTTACATTTACTGGTACGTTTTCTTTGATGCAATTCATTTCATAAAACTTCTTTATGAAAGAAAAGTCATTTAATTTTTGGCTATGTCCTCAGTTGCAGTTGGTTATGTGACAAAATTTTGTAATATGATACATTTATAATATTTATTTATATTTCATATAGTTTTACTGCTACACGTTGTAAAAATGGAAAATACTGTTAAAACTGTAAAGAAAGTAACTGAAAATTAGGGCTACATTGCTCTAGCTTGAGTAAAATTGGACTATTTCGTAAATGAAAAGCTAGCATTATTGGAGTATATAATAACAAAAAAAAAGTTGATACTTTACTAAAGTTACGTTTAATTTAAAGGTGGAAACTGCACGAACGTTTTAAGAGATGTAAAGTTACATATTATTGTCCCAACTACCCTCATTTTGGTTATCATTATTTTTGTAAATATTGTATTCGAAGGAAACATGAAAAGATTCGCATTTACTTTTTAAAATTAATAACAATATTTCATGTGATTTTTAAATTGGTTGTTATATGATTGGCATGTTATTAGTCAAGTAACGTTTAACGTTACCTATGAGACACTTCCAAGTGGTCTTGTGATTATATATATAGGCCTATATGAATACTACGTTTGAATGACAACTGGCGCATTTCTTGCCATTTCCCCATTTGCTTTAGCTATTCTCTTGACTTGTGTGTATATTAGCAGTAAGAGCTCTGTCAGACGGAGAGTGGCGCGACAAGGTCGTACATAATATTGGGTAGCCATGTACAGATGGTGTCGGGCCACTTGTCTTGTGGCGCAACACTGTCGACCCTCAGCGACTCGGCGAGCGACACTCGAGTAGCGCGACTACAGTCAGTACATGGTATTGAATCAGTTCAGTCACACGCGAGAGCGTCTTCGCAACCACTTTGCCACGGAGGGCCATGAACGTGATGTGGAAAGATTAATTTACGAAATAGAAAAGCGCCCAGCAATTTGGGATTTGACCACTGATGAATATGGTAATCGAGATATAAATACAGGCATGGGAAGAATTAGTGTTACTGTTCATAGATAATGAAGATGAATCGATTTCTGAGAAAAAGGAGTTCGAAAAGTGAATGATTCTATAATTTGTGCTATATTGCAAGTATAATTTACATGGTTACGAAGGCATATTTATATTGCGTTTCTTGTGCTGAATTGTTGTTGCTGAGGCGTATTCATAGTATCTTCAAATTGACAGCCATATTTTATTCTAACAAAATTATGCAAGACGCAACAGGTTTCTACTATATCAATAGCAAATCCAATGTCGACATTAAGTGGTCTATGGAAAATGCGCCGTTAGTTGGCCAGTATACCAAAAGCGCATTCAATGAACCGTCGGGCACTCGACAGACGGTAATTTAAGATTTTCTTCTTTTCTGTGAAAGGTTTTTCACCATATTGTCTAAGTACATTTTCTTACAGAGCAAAAGCTTCTTCACCAACGAACACGTACGGTACATTCACATTGACTGTTTCTGTTATGTAAGAAGGGGAAGGATGTGTAATGTATTGTTCAGCAGTCGTTCATATATCGGTGTGTGCTTGAATACAGAAGAATCACTAACTAGACTTTCCATAAGACCGCTAATCGATGTAACCAAACAAGTAATCTGTGTCACAAATAACTAGTAAAACAAATGAAAAATACTTCTTGTAGTTAAAGTATAGTGAGCCAATTTCTTTTGGCTTTACGACACGTATATGTTTCCCGTCAGCTGCACCGATATAGTAGGGGAATTTTGCCCTGCTCTTAAAACGATCTGCAATTTGCAACCAAATTCCTTCCGTGGGTTGTGGTATGCATATGAATTTCATCGTTTTCCAAATCGCATCACAAACATCTCGGACGATGTAACCAATAGTAGATCTCCCAAGAGCAATATCGTGGTGTGCTGCTGCAGCCAGCTGCCAAATACCTAGAACAAATATTATAATGTAGGAATGCATGACCACGTTAGGCAATGTTTTACATTTACCTTCCTGTTTCTACAAATTGTGCTTTGTTAGGTACTACATAGCAAACATGTTAAATGTAGTAAAATTTGTAGACTAATTACAATTTTTGGTAACAATATATATAAATGGGATAGAAAAAAGAAACATTTATTTTATGTCCACTTATTTTCTATAAGGTATACTCAAAAGTAAAATATGTTTTGATCATTAGTAAGGACCGCCGATATTCGTGGACAGAATTACGCTTAGTTTCTTCCAGTAACTAACATGCATGTCTGCTACTCTGCTTCATGATTATTGGCAGCTTGTCTTTGTAAAGAGACGAATCAATCAAACAAATACCCGAATATGCTCGGTTTGGTGTGAAAAGAAAAATAATGGATGTCGTTGAATCTGAACTCAGAACATTCACTCAGCCACTTGCTTTTCAGCCCATTCTCACACACTGTCAACAGTCTACAATCACTGTTTTCACCAACCCTTATCAAACACAACGGTATAGTGGGAATAAGAACACCAGTACTATACAGCAATTACAGGTTCCCAGTCAGTCCAGCATGTTAGCCACCACAGGGGAGATAGCATACACACCACCCACTGGAGGACTAAACACATTTATATTCTCACAATCAGGCCAGAAACGTACTGAACTTAACTACCCACAACACTTTAGTCAACCCAACATACATGTCACATTACAACCATCTCAAGTACCAGCTGCAATCCAAAGCACGGACTGCCATTTTCACAATCCTCATACTTGTCCAATTCCACATCCAGCAATTTATCTGACATTGACCTTCTTCAGTGAATAACAGTCATTATGACCTTACGTCAGTTGTATTGTTTAATGGTGATTGGTGTATGTTACTTGGTTTCAAAAAGGTGGACGAAATAAGTACCACATTCCTTATTTTAACACAAGATAAATGGATTATTCAAATATACTTGTGCGAGTGGGAACACGGTACATACATAATATGTTAATTATAATGTTCTGTTTATAAATCTTACTTTCCCAAAGCTGTAAATAACAAGGCAAATAAATTGGTACTTACCGTATAGTAATGAATATTTTTTCTTCGGGTGGAATAACTGTTCTCATAACAGTCTCTTTCCGAATTAGGTGTTTTGTTATCATACCTAGCAGTTCATCAAATGACGTGACAGACAATCTACAAAAATTGAAATATTTTTCTGTACCGTCTCTAAGACGTGGGATAAAAATTTATAAAATAAACTAGTCGATGTTTTCTCCGGGATAGCAGGATGTATCCAGAATCTTCTTCTACTCTTAATTTTTTTCACACAAACCTAGTACACAATTGCTGCTATTTCTTCAGTGTTCATTTTGATATTAAGCACGCATCTGTGGCCACATAATGTCGCGAGCCAAGTGGCTATGCAACCAAGTCGCCCCACTCGTGTGGCGAAACACAAGTAGCTCCGTCTGACAGAGCCCTTAGAAGCCCAGTATTACCGAAGAAACTAGTCTGGCAGTTGTAGTACGCAGGTGACGCCAACAGAATCAAACCGAAAGGGCTTCTGCGGGAGGCTAGTTTTTTTTTGTACACATCTGAGGCTCGATGGACTGTCAAATATGGCCATTTTATGCACTGGTTGACTTCTCAAAAATAATTATTTGCTACACACACAGATTTTGAACCTCACATACCACAACTTGTGTGACGTTTTTAAGGCACTTCCCAGCATTTGCGACACCAATTGTTATATCATTTTACACGTCATAGCATCCCCTACAGCGTGACGGAGAGTTTTAAACGTCATTCATTGATACCTTTGTACGTACATATGTACGTACATGTATACACATATACACACATAAACACATACAAACAGACATATATGCATATATACTTATATGTACGTATATACACATTTACACTTATATGTACGTATATACATACAGACACACACACACACACACACACACACACACACACATATATATATATATATATATATATATATATATATATATATATATATATATATATATACATATATATATACACTTATGTGTGAAAAAAAAGTTACCAAATTAAAGCAGAGTATCTGAGTCCAAGTGTTTTGGTACATTTTTGGGTGCTATTTTATCTCTAAAATTTTAAAATTATGATTTCTGCTCTGTATCTTCTCAGGGATCATCTTCATATTAATCTTTAAACGTATATGGATGTGGTGTGTATGTATGCATGTGTATATATATATATATATATATATATATATATATAATTATATATATATATATATATATAATTATATATATATATAATATACGAACACAAAAAGTAAACAATAAAACATACAAACACACAAGTAACGAAGTACGTGCGTCATAATGGCGACAAAACTACACAAAGACAACGAGCACAGCAACTAGTTTGGATGAGCAGGCCTACAAACAATGCACCACAAATTAATTGAAAAGCGAATTAATTTCATGCGAAAATGGTTTATTCATTTAAATACGCCCGGCTGGCAAAGTAACTGTTTCAGTTAAAATTTAATTGGTTATCAAGTAATTCGTCATTCATGGCTTTTATTATTGCTTTTGTAGTAAAATTTCAATCTGAAATCAACCTGTAGTGGACTGATGAATCCGGATTGAATAGTTTCTGTAAACACACCCGAACTGAACTGAAGTAGGAGTGGATTGTGGTAACACTGTCCAGTCTTCGAGATGTACTGAAATGTAAAATCCGGATTGAAAAGTTTACTTTAAAACACCCATCGGAGGGAACTGAACAATGGCGAAATGTTGCCATTAGGGAATTTTTTACTTATAATGATAAGAATCGTCCTGTGTTAGCCAAATAAAAATGTTTTTGTTAATAATGTGAAGTGAAAAGTAAGTCAAAACCAAATATTCTACTGATTAAATTCAAACAAAAATATATAATGATAAGTGTTTGCCTTTTTTTTTTTGACAGCCATACCATCTGTAGTACTCCATTTACTGCAATGATATCCCCTCGTAGGTAAGAATAGACAGGAGATGGCTTCTCGTGACGTATTTGAAGCCGCTTTTTGGATGTAACATTATGAAGTTGAGGCCTTATGAATGGGGCTTTTTACATTTGTTTTTATTCAACTTTAAATAACTAGAACATCTCATATGTTAATGCAAATAAGCTACGTAACTAATAGCATTGGTTAACTGCTTATATACAGTACCAACCAAAAACATAGGGCCACCCATACATTTAAGGTACACCCGACCCGGATTCATAATATTTGTAGGAGCGACTATGTGAATTTTTCCCTGATTGTAATCACCATAATCTTCATTTTCGTTCAAATAATTTTTTTTGTATATTTCTTTGTTTACAAGCTATGAATTTATGAATATATGGCAAAACTAAAAAATTACTACATTTTGCAGTATACAAAAGCTAATAAAACAAAAACTACTGCAGGTAGGTTAATGTCTTTTGTTTGTGTAGCACAACGTTCATGAACGTAAAATACTACTAAGCAATCATAGTAAATAAAAATTAATACCACCTCGTTTTTAGCCACAGGGGTGATTTTAAAATACAGAGTAAACTGTATAAATATTCCACTTATTCCGTGTGCATATTTTTGTGGTATTGACTGAGCCGCCGTGTGTTTGCCGCTTAGGCTTGTTAGTAGATGTGTTTGGCAAGAAGTAGCAGTAGCAGTAACATTTATACCGCGTGTCTAAAACATGATTTCACCAAGATGTGAAAGGTGAGTTTTTGTGTGTTTTTCCAGTATGTTTATTGTTCACAAAAAGACAAAAAAAAGTTGCAAGTAATTTTTCTCTGCTGTGAATCCTGCATAGTATTTTACGTTCATAAACATTATGCTACACAAACAAAAGACATTAACATAACTGAAGTAGTTTTTGTTTTATTAGCTTTTGTATACTGCAAAATGTAGTGATTTTTTAGTTTTGTCATATATTCATAAATTCATAGCTTGTAAACAAAGAAATATAGGAAAACATTAGTTGACCAAAAATGAAGCTTATGGTGATTACAATCAGGGCAATATTCACAAAGTCGCTCCTACCAATATTATGAATCCGAGTCGGGTGTAACTTAAATGTATGGGTGTCCCTATGTTTTTGGTTGCTACTGTACTTGAAAAAGGGGCTTGATTAGGAACTTATCACAAAACAATTAGTTTGTGAAAATGGGGTTGCCATGATGATGTGACAACCTACAAGTCGGCTTCGCGTATGTCCCATGTATTTCTATAGGCAAGGTCACCCCCCCCCCCCCCTGGATATCCATCATTCTACCAAACACAAACCTCTACGCTCATGCATTCGTATCTGCACCATGCATCACTTTATGCGTGACTGGGCAGCACGAATACAATACAACACGCCGCCTGAAATAATCTAGCTTGTATTATTAAAATAATTAAATTTGCATAAATAATGCCCCTGTGCATCATTCGCAACACTAGCACTAGACCGGTGTAAAAAAAAAAGAAATCAGTTTACCGTAGACGGGGTTATTTCGCACCACATATTTCGGCTGTAGTTAAAGGTTTTCAGAAATCTCAAATTGTTGAAGACTTAATTGTTCATAGCTTTTGTAATAAACTGTAATTAAGAATGAAGAATATCTTAGAATTTTTCATATGGAATGAGATTAAACTGGTGGTGCAAAGTTGCCCATTAAGGTGCAAGGTAACCTCACATTACGGTAGCCGTAAAATAAAGCCGTTTTTAAAATAACGATGTTCACCGAAAACCGCACCATGTAGGAACTCTGATGCATTTCAAGGTAATTACTACCAAAGAATTCGAAGTACTTTTGCGCCGTTTAAAAATGCAGACAACATTTAGATCATGTTGATATTAAAATTATAACGTACTCAAAGACCATTCTCAAAACTCTTGAAATTTGAATGCCGCCAGCGTGATTTAAGATATAGGCTATATTTTACTAAAATTCAACATTATCCATACCGAAACATATGCATTTAAAAGAAAATATTACCTAATGATATTCAGATTACTTCGTCGCATCTTCAGTGCTCTTACATTTTAAATTGTATGGTTTGGTTTTTGTTATAATTTTACGTTTTCCTTCATTGTTAGTCGGGTTTGCTATTTACAATTAGCCGCCTTATTTTTCTGAGTGTTCTTATGCATTTGGTAACTGTTAACTTTAATGACGTATATAATTAATGGGCTTGCCACCAGCTTTGCTTGAAGTTCCTCGCTCGGGTAGTTTATATTGAACCGGAGGAGACTGTCACACTTTGAAACGAGGAGGACCTTAACCAGTATTGAAACATAACCGACGTCAGTCTTTCATTCTTCACGAAAACATTTTTATTTAATTTCATAGCCCTCTGAACCGGCTCTCTTACCACACTTGCCGCAACAGTGTCAGGAGCTCAATAACTTAGAAATGTTTTCACAATTATTTTATAGTGTTAGACTGCATACATATTTATGGTTAAACTCAGCGGGTTGCAGTAATGTAGTTTTCAGATTACTTGCCTTCCACCAAGAGGAACAGGGTTCGATTCCCAGTAAGATCACTCAAGATTTTGAAATTGTGGGAAACAGGGAAAGCGTGGCCGCTATCCAGTGAGTTTTCTCGGGACTCTCCCGTTTCTCTCACCCTTGTATAACGCCGGCCGTTACTTCTTACTCACCTCATGTCATCTTCATCAACACTAAGGGCCGTATCTATAGACCTGTTTCGAATGACAACCAACTGCTCACCAATGCTTTCTCTATGGGGATAGCAGTTGGTGTCATTCGAAAGAGGTTTATAAAATCGGCCCTAAGTCTCTATGTTAGGAGTGTGTGGTAGTAAAAAACAATAAATCACAATTTGAATAAGAAATTTGCAAAAGGGAATAAGTACAAGTAATTGTTTTTTTTTTTAACAACGAAAAACGTAGTATTGTTGATATCTAAATTAGACAGGTTATCAACAGTGGATAAATTTATGATTCAGTGTTTTTGGAATGGTATTACACAAAATTCACTTAAATATGCTTTTGTTAGGTATTTTTTTTTTTTTTAGAAATTAATAAAGTTGCAGGACTTGGTACCTTTTGCAAATGGCACCTAAACATAATGGCTTCAGAAGATATTAATGCAACGGTTGTATAGTCTAGTGCAACAACTAATAAATAATGTAATGAATGGTAACATATTGTCAATCCCAACACTATCTGGTACCCTTTGCCCATAAAGCAACGTTCTCTATTACACAATTACATAAAGCATACTGTAGTTGGTATAGATTAGTGGAACATTGATATAATGTAGTGCAACAATTGATAATGTGTTACATGGAAACAGATTCTTAAAAATAATAATATAACTATCATTAAACAAAATACTACCCTATTTGCATATTACGGACACATCTACTAATCTGCGGGAGCCCAATTCATTATATAGTCGTAGAATGTTGCAGCTTCATTATGAACTGCAACAAATCGCAAACATTTGCGGTTTTTTATAAATTTTCGTTTTTTAAATGTGTACAGTCCATTCCTTTAAGCTTTGATTGTCAACATTACAACAGATCTCATCTGTCCTGGGAGCTGACAATGAAAGGTGTAATAAACAAACCCCTGAAGCTGTTAAAATATTACAGCAACTCTTTTCACAACGTATTTTACACAAATTCGAAATACTTAGAAGTCCAAAATTGTTCCCTCCTATCTATTCCCACGTTCTAAGATGTTTCCATGGAAGTAGCTGTCTTCTTAGTTATGAAATTACATTACAGTGGGCTACCAGATCTTGAAGTCAAGGACATCTTCACCGACATTTATTATTGCAGTGAAGTTTCCTCTTGTAGAATAGTTTACAATACATTCAAAGTATCCTTTAACGGCACATGTTCTATCAAGATTCTTTACTACTCTTTTAGAAAAAGTTTCTGTCACAGGCTAGACACAAATGCCTACCAATCAGGAAATTGTGTATAATTTGCTGTAACCGTTACGTATTAGTAAATGATAGCGTATTGCCCGTCCCTGTTTTGTTCAGAAAATTTGTAAAGAAAACACACGAAGCACATTTATCATAGGTTCTATGAAAGTATCGTAGCAAAAATTACTGATTTCATTTTTCTTCTGTATTATTTTCTAACAAAACGTACCAAGTCCATGACTTGGAATCTTTTGCAAGTTCTAGACATCTTGTTACACCTTTTAAATATATTTATTTTATTGTACTTGCTTATTTTTGTTGTTGACAGCCAAAAGAAGGCTTAGGAGAGTCGAAAACTGCAATCACCTATATTTGCTAACAAAGTGGACTTGGTCCCTTTTGCAAATTTCTGATTCAATTGCAATCTACACGTTTTTGAAAGTCAGTATGTAAAAACTACAAAACAACAATCTTAGATAATGATATTTGCCGAATTTATAAGCAAACACTCTGAATCATACATTTATTAGACGTTATCTGTTGCGCCACAATTAAATGTTCGATATTTCGGCGTCAGAGATTGTTCTTCAGAAATACGTTACTCTAAAATAATATTTCTCAGATAGTTGGCCAGAAGTATTATCTAGGATTGCTGGATTTTCATTTTTGCATTCTGGCTTCGAGAAACCTACAATTTTAAACTGATGCTGTTACCACTACATTTATATACCAAGTCCTCTTAAGGCTGCCGCCCGGTGAAGGGTATGTTTGTGGGTGTGAGGCGAAAATCGATGAAGCGCTGCGAGCGATGTCAGTCGGCACATGTATTGTGATATAGCCTCTACGGCCAAAGTAGTAAACGCATGTGCAGTGTTCCCGCCGAAACGTTTTTCTTCTGGGACTTTAAGCGGTGAAATTTTATTGAACGCGTCACTGTAGCAACGTCCAATGTACTTGTAAATCTGAATTTCGGACAAATCCATTACACATATCTTGAGAAACAACCGAGTGAAAAGGCCGTTCTTAGCCAAGCTCGAGTGCTTTAAAATAATACCTCCAATGTGCGCGGTGTCTTGAAAGTCACATTCATAAGTAATCTGAAGTGTGTTTGTTTTTCGTAGATAAGCATTGTGGACGCACGTTTACTAGCCTCTGAGGCAAAACGTATCTCCGAACACGCTGCACGCAGTTCGAGCGCTATCCAGGTGACCGCCTTAATTGTGCTGCCTACCTGAGGACCGTGGTGTGAGGAAGTTTGAAGGATTTACATGTTAAATTATAGTCGGTGGTATTAAGTCATTTTTAATGATATCGCCTCCGGACGAAACCCAATTTATGCGTTGAGAGAAGAAGAATAGTCTATTACTACGCGAATAAAAATGTAGCAAAAATGTATATAATGTTTTCGAGTATTTTTTCATTTGTTGATAAAAATGCTTATTTGAACAAAGCTTTCAGATAACAAAATAAAGTCCTAAAATATTATATAGCATCGTGGGCCCCATATAGATGAACAAAAAATTAGTAATAGAATATTGGATCAATAGGTACGAAGACACGCCAATCATAATGTAATTTGTATAACCCTTTCTTGCTTGTGCCAGGGCTCCAAGTCAGGCAGTGCTCTTAATAGTTGAACAAATTCTCTACTCTGCTGAGACTCAGTTTTATGAGTCTTATTATAAGAAAAGTAATAAGTAATTCTGTGTTTTCTCTTTTGACTTACAGCTGCTATATGATGATGCTTACGCCGCCAATGATAATTCAGCAATGTGACAAGCAAGAAAAAATAAGACACCGCGCTCTAACACGACTGACAGGAAGGGGAAAGCTAAAACAATTGCAATATCACATTTTTATTATTTGTATTCATGTCGGTGTTGACCACGAAGATAAGTTGTCTGTGCCCTGTGGATGGCTGTAATTCAAGTTCAAACTCAAGTTAAAAAAACTTAAGATCCAGACTGTTTTATACTTTTAAGCTGATATGCATAATTTGTATGCATAAGGTTCAATATAACGCAGTGTGAATTTGTGCAGAAGAGGTAAATATTTGTATCTTACAGCATCCCTCACTGAGCAGTTGCATGTGTACACTTTTAGTGCCAATTATTTTGAAAACACAAAACAGTAAAACGTAGTATTTGTTTGTCATAGAACATGCTGTTTCTTTTGTTACGAATTTAAGATAATGGATTTGTACGTATGTTTATTTATTTACACGTTTCAATGAGCCCTGTGCTTGCTACAAAAACAGTACAAAATATAATGGGCTAGGAATGGATTTAGATGGACGGAGCGGAAGAGGGTTTGTGTGTGTGTGTGGGAGGAGAAATGTTCTTCATTTGGAGAACAGTAGTAACTTAAATTTTAGAAGGGAGAGTTACATGCCAGGGCGTGAGGATACCCATAGTGCTATTTTGTCACACGCAGTTATCAAAATAATACATAGCCTATAACATATGCAGGTAAACGCCAGTAGGCCTATGGTCATTGACACAATACAATACAAAAACAAAAATAAATGTTATAATTTTAAAATAATATAATGCACATAATCGTATTATTAAACATATGTAAGCTTGTTACACTGTGGATTTCTTTTAAATAAGATAAACTAGACCATTAAGTTTTTAAATGTATTGACTTAAATATTGATAGAAGAAAGAAAAGTTATTTGTTTCATACCACTCTTAACTCAGATAAAATGCTGTATAGTTTATATGCAAATTTACAGTAACTTATGCCAGTAACATTAGTACAACATTAAGTAAGTAATTGAACATCATTCGAAGTTCAGTAAGGACAGTAAATTTATTAGTTTAACCTTCTAGGATTTTGATGTTTGGTATTATGCACGTGTATCACAGTTAAGGTTTTCAGTCATCCCGTTTTGTACGAGATGTTTAGTTTCTAATGGTTTAATGAATTAGGCCTACCGGTATTCCACATGAACATTAGATATATTTCCTTTTCTTCAGAACTTTTAGGAACCAAAATGAGTAGACAGTATCAGAATGTTAAAAACTACTTATAGAAGAAAAAATGTTTTATGTTAACTTTCCTATGCCCATGCGGTGGTCTTATATAAATAATTTGCCATCAATAATAGTTTCACTTTATCATATCCCTAGATCTAAAATTTTGAAAGAAGAGTTATCATATCTGTCTCGTATGGTAAATCTGAAGGAAATGGTCACCGTAATCACTGAGTTTCCATGGTGAAAATTAAGTTGATACGGAGCAGTAATTAATCGGACATGAAGTGGATACGAAACAGAAAAATTATGAGGTGGAAAAGAAATAGACATTAAGCAAAAAATAATAAGCGAAAACAAAGTGCAAGAAAAGTGGAAATTAAGCGGAAACTAAGCGGATACGAAGATAAGGCGGAAAATAAGATTAAAAAATGGAAGTGGAAATGAAGCGGAAAAAAATAAGTTAAGGGCGCGGTTCACCTCAGTTTTCAACGTCTTTATTTATTTTTATATTTGTACCATACATATTTGTTCTTATTTTAGACATAAATTGTGAATAAATCTTCTTCTTAGGAAACTTTTGTATCTCTCATAGTATTTGCGTAATGAGTCGTAAACGTAAAATTTTGCACTTTACGGTTTTAAGTACGCCACTAAAACCAACCGACATACAAAACGGACAAAATTCACAGTGTATAACAATGTTGTAGGCTATGATTTTATACATATAAAAAAATAAAATACTTTTTTTTATTTAATAAAAATGCTGCATTTTGAAATGAAAATTTAAAAAATATCAAAATTTTTTCAGAAATACAACAAATATATATGTATTTTTGTTTTTGTAGCCCTATATGTCAAATCATAGCCTATAACATTGTTATATAGTGAGAATTTTTTCAGTTTGGTATGCCAGTTGGTTTCAGTGGCGTACTTAAAACCGAAAAGTCAAATTTTTGACGTTTACGACTCTTTACCCAAAAACTATGAGAGATACGAAAGTTTCCTAAGAGGAAAATTTAATCACAATTTATGTCTAAAATAAGAAAATTTTTATGGTACAAATATAAAAATAAATAATGACGTTGAAAACTGAGATGATACGCGCGCGCCCTTAATATAAAGAAACAGTTGAGTGTGAATGTATGATCTAAGCGGCTCTTAGCAGCTATGTGGTCTTGAGGGCCAATTACGGTGAATTGTGTGAACATGGAGTAATAGTGTCGGAAAAACCTATATCGTCCAGCACGACTGCCACTTGAACAAAATTTATCATTTATGTTTCAACACAGTAATTGTCTATAAATATCAACAAATTTCCTTGCATTATGTACTACACATATAGATGGTGTTGAACTGCAACCTCGTTATGTCAGGAAGGCAAAAGCACTTTAAAAACATAGTAATCACAGTATATATCGTTATTACAGCTCAGACATTTTCACCATACCAGAACATAAAATTTAAATTATATAACACACATTAATCAATATATATGTGTGTGTAACAGTGACATACGAATTTGCTGTATGCGGGAAATTGCATTGTTTCGACATACGAGGCTGTGCAGTTCAACCCCATCGATATCAGAAACAAACAAAATGTTCAACATCTATATACCACTAATACAAAAACCTACCAAGACCCATTCTTCATTATTTAACACAGTAGGCAAATTTAATCATTTCAGTTGTTTATAAACATCAAACATTTATGTAAGTTGATTTAAGTGCAATAATACTAAGTTTTTTCTTTCAATCCTCTCAAAAACTAAGTTATTTATAAAACCACATTTAACTCAATTATTTTATGTATGCCATACTGAAAACCGCGCATTGAAATAACGGCATTGGTAGCCTAGCAACATCGCGATCGGCGCGCGGGGATAGTCGCTCGGTTGTGCGGCGGGATTTGCCAACGCGCGTGAGTGGCGACGGTTACGTTTACCTTGTGTCTGTAATTGTACTGTTCTACGATGGCTAATATCCGTGTCAATACGTTACGTATAGTCTTTGCAAAACGTCCGTCTGCTCTTGAAATTCACGAGTGGATCGACACAGAACTGTGTGTCACAGAAGACCAACTTGAGGCGATCCAATTGGACGGGCATCAGAATTGTGTTTTTTTTTAATTTGTGTCTTCTGGTCCTTGTGAAGCCATCTTACGTCGCACCGATGGGAGGGCCACCTTCGTCACCGCCGACCAAGAACTCGTCAGTGTTACAATCGAACAGGCCATTGACAACATGAAATTGGTAAGGCTACTGAATCTACCAGTAGAATTAGACAACCATAAGCTTATGTCGGAATTGTCACCCTATGGTCGTATTGTTTCTTTGCAAGATGAAGTGTGGAGTCATAGGTATAACTTTCCCGTAAAGACCGGGGTGCGCATTGCGAAAATGGTCATCAAGATGCATATTCCGTCCTATCTCACCATTGATGGATATCGTCGTGTAATTATTTACCAGGGGCAACCACGTACGTGTAGCTACTGTCAGTCCCCTACTCATGAGCGTCTGACCTGTCCTCGATTGCGTGAAAAGGAATCGCTGGCTGTACAACGCTGGGGACATAGGCCTAGCGACACAGTTGTCCCTAGGGATGGCACATCTTCCATTATACCTGTTCCTGAGCGAACTCACGCTGAATACACTGACCTTCCTCAACGTGAACGTAGCGAGCCCGTTCAACTTCCACTGGGTGACGAAATGCCTCGGCATTCAGTAAATTTGAATTCTTTACTGCGTCGGTCAAGCGTTGACCATTCGCCTGCAGATACCACCGAAGCTTCTGCCACTGTGCCATTACAACATATACAGGATGATGCGGAGTTTAGTGAGGGACTGTCCAGTACCGCCTGGGCGGACGAGATTGAGATGGATGTGGAGGGTACTGGTCTTAAAAGGACGCATGAAACTTGCTATAAGGGCGGCAGTCGCAGTCCGGCGCGGAAAACGAAGGTGCTTTCACAACACGAAGAGTCACAACTACAGGACAGACAAGAATCTTTGTAGCTAGCGAAAAAAGTCCTCGACACTTTGCGTAGGTCAGATAGTTCACGTTCTTCACATTCACAAGCCGAATGACATATGCTGAATGACTTACCCCATTAGTCGCCTTGGTGATATCGACGTTGCTAACCGAATTGAAGATATTTCGTATATACCTATTACACAAATTCCACATAAGTCGATCCCTTCACACTATTGGGATAGTACATGTTACAGTTATTGACTATTGTAACATTGAATGTTTGTGCTGTGTCAGCTTCTGCACGTTTGGCGTCGCTGGAATCCCTCCTTCGAACCCAGGCTGTTGACGTTGCCTTCTTTCAAGAAGTGGTAACAAACGACCTCACAGGGTTCCACACATACAACGTCTATACTAATGTTGGCGACAAGGGTCGTGGAACGGCTATTGTGACTAGGGCTGGACTGGAACTTTTGGACCTGTGTTTACATCCGTCCGGTCGTATTATATCCGGCCGCATAAATGATGTTTCCCTTGTCAATGTATGTGCGCCGTCTGGGTCGAACGCACGACGTGAAAGACATAAGTTTTTCCATACGGACATTCTACCCTTCTTCCACCCGACCTGTACTCAGTACATATTTGGAGGTGACTTTAATTGTATTGTAAACCCTGACGATCATCAAGGTGGATTCTATCCCACACAGGCTGTTTTCTCAACGCTAATAGCTCGGATGGGATTCAGTGACATTATCCCTCCTACACATGGTACGCACTACACATACGTGACTTCGCACTCTTGGTCACGTATTGATCGTTTTTATGTTAAAACACAGCATTTACAGAAGATTAATAAATATGAGGTCCTTCCATTATCTATAAGTGACCATTGTGCTGTCCTATTTACGTACGAAAAATTCGCAGACGTCACCCGTTTTGGGCGGGGAACATGGCGGATGAATACGTCTTTGATACATAATGAAGAAGTGAGGTTGGATTTTGTTGATCACTGGGAGCTTTGGCATACTAGAAAACAGCAGTATTCTTCGGTGGCAATATGGTGGGACAAATGTGTGAAACCAAACGTCATGCGGCTATTAAAAAGGCATGCATATAGCCTAGCCGAAGGACGCAGGTATACATCGGAGTTTTATGAACAGATCTTGAGGGATTTATACCAGCGGGCTGACAGAGGGGACGACGTGGTGGACAGCATAAGAGCAACAAAATTAAAACTTGTGTCCTTAATAATTTCCAGATTTAACAATCGAAATATATTGCTGCATGATAAAAGTATCCTGGCGGATGAAAAACACAGTCTCTTTACAGTTATCAAAGAACAGCGACAAATATGTAGGAAGGCAATTACACATCTTCTTGACGGTGATGGTGTTGTGGTAACAGGCCAGTCTGGGCTGATAGGCACGATTTGTTCCTATTTTCGGTGCTTGTACTCCGAACACGATATTGACTCTTCCCTACTACCAATAGTGTTGCACGACTGCGACAGGAAGGTTAGCGAGGTGAGGACTGGTTCCATAGAAGCGCCATGTGCAGATACGAAGATAACGGCTATTGTATGTCACTTGCCATCACATAAATCACCTGGATTTGACGGCATACCTTACGAATTTTACAAACACTACTGGGATATAATTGGTGAGGAATTTTGTGATGACGTCAGGGATGTGCTTAGTAGGGGAGAGTTATGTTGCTCTCACAAAGAAGGATTGCTTTTCCTAATCCCCAAAAAGTCTCGCCCGACAACACCGCCTGATTATCGACCCATCACACTTTTGTGTACTGACTATAAAATAATTGCTCGTTTTTGTGCGTCTCATTTGAGAGTGGGGCTGATTGATGTTATTGGGCAGGGTCAGACATGTACTGTTCCAGGACGGTCGATTGTACAGGGTGTGCTTGCTCTGCGTGATGTCCAGCTACTTTCCTCTCTACAAAACAAGACGACAGCGTTTTTAAATATTGACATGGAAAAGGCATTCGATAGAGTGAATCATCTCTACTTACTAGCCATGATGCGGCGCTTCAATTTTCCGGCTGAAGCAGTCAAATGGGCAGGGATGGTGTGTCAGGGGATTTGGTCGAGGATATTTAGTGCCGCCTATACCAATCAAACGTTTTGTCCGACAGGGGTGTCCCATGTCGATGATATTAGTCACCATTGCAATAGAGCCGCTTTGTAGAATGCTGTGTCATAAACTGGAAGGGTTTCCGGTTGCCCAGATGTCATTTAAACTAAATGACTATGCAGATGATATAACCTGTGTAGTTCGTTCGAAGCAAGAAATTGGCGACGTTGCTGAATGCCTGGAGCTTTGTGGTAGAGTCTCCAATTTACGAGTCAATATTGCGAAAACTGCTGTCCTGGACCTTGCGGTCACTGGTGAGACAATTGGTGACTGCCGTCCTTTCCACCGAGCGGACACTATTAAAATATTGGGAGTGTATTTCCAGGCGGATATCCCCCGGATGCTGCAGTATAATTGGGAATTGGTGGTGAATAAGCTTCGTGCTCGCCAAATTGAAATGTGCTTTCGACGAACTAATCTTGTGCAAAAGGTTACACTGGTGAATACGTTTCTGCTTTCAAAGCTGTGGTATGTTTCCCATTTTCTTCCTCTACCGAATCTTTATGCTGCTCAAGTACTCAAATATGTTGGTCATTTGATATGGAAATCACAACTGTTTAAATTGGCTCGGGCGCACCTGTACCTTCCTCCACTGGAGGGGAGCCTTGACCTTATCAACCACGCCGTCAAGTGCGAGGCAATATATCATTCGACAGCTGTTGACACCGTTCTCCGTGAATCAGACATTTATGCAGCATTGCAGATTTCTGTCTGGTCTACAGCTGGTCGCCTGCCAGCCCCGTTTCGCCGAGCTAGAGACTCTCTTGCCACTCTTGTACGGTCATTACCTGAAGAGTCTGAAGCATCTGCAAAACGATTCTACCAGCGGGCAATGACGTCTATATCGGCCGTCCCGGCGGTTGTCCTTAAATCTCCAAATATTCGTTGGCAAAGAACTTGGCGTGCAGTGGCAGACAAAAACATTGCGTCAGACTTACGTTCGGATGCCTATCGCTTTTATAATGATATTATCTCCACACAAAAACAGATGTATGCAATCAGGCTGGCTGATGACCCTACTTGTGCTTTATGTGGAGCTACAGACACTGCATTACACAGACTGATTTCCTGTACGTATGCCGCTCCTATATGGCGATGATGCCCGACCCACGTGCGTCGTATACTACACGATGAAGGAGAGATTAGTGACACCCGCTGTCTTTACTGCGACTTCTACGCATTCTCAGTCGTCAAGCGTAGAGCTGCGACCTGGTTTATCCTCCACGCTATTGCCTTTCTTGTGGACGTCAGTGCTCCGGCTACACTACAAGACTTTGTGCAAATTCTGCGACAAGATAGGTGGAACATGGCCAGGCGGGGCACGTTGCGGCAGTTCTACTGTGACTATATATTCTGTTTTTGATGTGTTCCTTCTTGTATACTTCTGCCTTTCTTTCCCCTGCTGGGTGTACGCCGTGCACTGCCCGCTCTTTAACGTGTATCAGTGTTTGAACATGAGGGGTTTGAGTGCTTTGTGACACAGAATTGTCAACAGGGTCGGGCCCTGTCGTGTGGTCGGTTGTACGCTGTGTGCTGATCGCCTATTTACACACTCTCAATCAATACTTTTTTTTTGTTCTTTTATGCTGTCGCTTTGATGACTGCATGTCCCATTTTGAGTTTTGTATCTTGTATAACATCACTTAATAAATAAATAAATAAATAAATAAAATATTAAATTTAAAAAAAATTAAAAAAAAGTGGGCAAGGGCACAGGTTTACTGATTCAGGTGCTACTGGTTTGATCCCACACCCCGCGAAAAGGGTTTTATTAGCTTTTAGTTTACCCAAAAATGTAATCACAAAAACTCTTACCGCCATTCGTTCGACACTAGCACACTCTAGCAGCCAACGATGTAAACAAGCATGGCTGTCGAACGCAGCGCCTGTTAGCAGACCAAGCCCACTTTGTTTCCGCTTAATTTCCGCTTACTTTCCACTTTGCTTCCTTGTTATTTCCGCTTAGTGGACCACTTTCCGCTCCGTAATACACAAGATGTTACATGCGCTCGGCCGCACACGCAGTCTGGCGACCATTCGGTGCACCGTGGTAGTCACCCCAGCATAGCAGTCCATCAGCTACCGAACTGGACATTGAAATGCACCCGGGATGTTTGCATGACAGTCAGGTTCAACTTAGCGGCTCCTTTCATGCGTCTACGTGGTCGCCCAGGCAACACAAAGGAAATAATTCCTTAAAAGGCATAATTACAACAACTTCAGTCAACCCCACATTCAAGAACATCTCCAGAACAAGGGACGTTGGTCGTTTTGCAAGGCATCACTGCGTAAATGCGCAAGGCGAGGCGAAATGCTAAAACAAAAATCAATCACCATTTGCACGCAGTGCGGGAGTGATATAACCACAAAACCTACACCATTCTATTCAATGAATTTTTTCCCCAAATTTTGAGTGTCAACACCACATGTAATGTCAACAGTAGCAAATTCAGGAATAAAGAGTTTAATGACTCAGGAGTAAAGAGATCGGCTCTGAGTGCAACCTGACAGCACGAAAGCTGGCACAAATCACACCAAATGTTTTTATATAAATTTGTGAACAGCATAAATATTAATAAATCAGAGAGAATAGTATGTAATATTTTATTAAGTAATGCCCGTTCGGACCGAGAGTCACAGTTTAACAAGCCGACTGTATCAGAAGGCATCTAAAAAAGTAATTTCCCTCAGTGTTTAATACATCGTCTTTTCAGTAAGCAGAATTTAATTTAAAACGACGGTTAATTTGTGTTTTGTGCAATTTTCCAAGTGTTTTGCATATTTGTCTCCACTCAATAGTGCCGAAAACGGTCGTGCGGAGTCGTCTTCGGACCCATCCCTTCCACCCAGCGAGGGCGGTCGCCATGACGAGTCAGTCTTGTTCCGAAGGTGAGGGGGTACAACCACGTGGCGTCACGGCTCCTGGACCAGTATTCTGTCTGTCAATCATTTAGCTGCAATAGTCACTTCATTTTTCCGAAACTTTTAGTTTAAATTCGTTTCATCCAGGAGTAGTGCCACCCCCATTACTGCAAGCTCAAGCGCCCATGGGGTTTAACTTCTTTCGCGTAAGATCATTCATAACAGTGTAGCCACGTATCATGTGGAATAGCTTTTACCACCCTCAGGGTTTATGAGTGGAGTCCGCTTAACTTGCACGCTAGTGCATTTAGTGTACGAGTAATGTCAACTAATAAATCTCAAAAATCCCAACTGCTACTGAATTATTCCGACAATGGCAACTTCTTGGCACTTCGGAAATAGCCCTACCAAAAAGTATATTCAACAGAACCAACACAGCATCGACGTGGAGGATCCCGCACCAATGTACCGAGCCGATGGAAGTTTCAATGTTTGGCTTTCACATCGGAACCCATACAGTGGCTGTTTCCGAATTCACAGGATTAATCCTCGGATCCTTGAATCTTCGCAGTCTTCATAGCAATGCATCCTTTGCGGCGAGGGTGCATTTGTGTATAAACATACCTTCCGAATTCCCAATTCAAACAAATGACTGTCGCAGGGGCGTAAGGATGCTTGCCACGCATCCTTGAGCCAAGGATGTGTGGAAGGGTGCATCTTGAATCCTCGATAGAATTCGGACACAAATAAAAAATGGCCGCATCCTTCATGATGCACTTTTCAAGGATGCGAGGGTGCGAAGGATCCTTCAAGGCACTATTCGGAAACAGCCAGTGTCTGGTAACGGCACTACGGTACCTCTATTCCCTTTGTCCTCGCCAGATCACATCACATGGTGCCCATTCAACATGTGGCATAATTGCCGAACCAGTAACAACGGAAGCTATTTAAACAAAGTGCCTGAACTGTCGAGTGTACAACTCCATAGGAAACTTTCCTGGAACAGTGTTAGAATCAGCGATGGGATGTTCAAAGTGAACAGTAAAACTTTCAGGACAGCTGAGTGTGTACTTGTAGTGCAAAATGTGTCAGCGTTTTTTTAAACATGCTGGAACGGACGACAGCGTGGCGCGATGGACACAGCAGGTGTATACCACGGGCGTGCAGTCAGAAGGAGACAGCTAGTGCTACCCACCCCCAACCACCTGTCCTCAGACTGGGACGTTTCCCCCTTCATGATAACGCAACAACATGCACAAAGGAGACCAGTTAACAAAAGTCCGAAGCAGAAGGTAAAGAAGATGAAACTATTAAGAGTGAAGCACACAATGCAAAATAAGTTGATAGTGAAAATGTTGCAGTAGAACAGATAGTAATAGAAAATTTAAAACAAAAAACATATTAGGTAGTGGCCGTAACAGTAGGCAAAAAATCAGCTTGTACCCGGAGAAGGTTAATAAATTCAAGCATGATAAGCATAGGACAAAAACAATAATTGGTACTAGCACAAGGAGAAAAACAGACGATAAAAACCTGAAAGTCGCAAATAAACAATATTGGTTGCTTATCTCGCGCATTCATCCTGAAGTGACTGAAGAAATAATTGAAAATTATGTAAAAAGTGGTGATGAAAACCCTTTTGAGAGCATTGAACTCAAGACAAAACTGGATTCCGACAAATTTTTCAAAATTGGTGTCCCAGACAACATGTGGGAAAAAGTATAGACTACTGCTCAGACTTCTGGCCAGTGAGAACTTTGGTGAGCAAGTTCTTTTCCAAGAAATCTACTTTACAAGTAGGAAGTAATTTTTTAGAGAATCCAAACAAGACTGCAAGTATAACCTAAATATCACAAGTAAAAATAGTGTTTGTAATAACTCCGGTGAATTCCCTATGGTGATGTTATCGCAGAATGTTCAATATTTACGTAATAAGATAGATGAATTAGCTATGTTATTTAACTATGAATGTTTCAATACTTTGTGTTTTAGTGAACATTGGGTACTGCCCGATGAAAAATGTATTATAAAAGTTAGTGGTTTAACAATGGCGACTGCATATTGCCGTAGTATACATAAAAACGACGGTACTTGTATTTATATTTTGGATAATCTTGGTTAACTTTTTTGCAGTCTAGATATTAGTAGCTTCATCTCTGAATTAAAATTTGAAGTATTTGCTGTGAAATCGAGGGTCCTACACACAATAATTGTTTCTTTGTGTAGAGCACCAACACATGTGCTCACTAAGTTTTTTTAGTTTACTACATAATTTATTAGATTTCTTGCAGCGTACAAATTCCGATTATATGTAATTCATTGCCGCTGATTTTAATATTTATATTGGCTCCGGAAACAATTATGATATCATGCTACAAAAATTTTTTTCGGTCATATGATAGCTATTGTACAAACTCGGAACCAACCAGGGGCTTAAAGTGCCTCCCCAGATAACTACAATGTGTGAAAAATATTTTATTATATCTGATCACAATGCTGTTTATATAAATTGTCATTTTAGTCTTCAACTTAAGGGTATGGTATAAGAGGGCGGAGGACTCCATTTTCAAGAAGTCGCCTCAGGTAGGTATGGGGTGGCGGAAGTCGAGGTGCTGAGAGACTGGAGCTCAGAGAAGCTGCAAACGAACTCTGTCGGGAGAGCCAGGCTGACCCGGCCCGAAGGCCGAGCCCCTGACGACTGACTAGCTGACTTTTTTCCTAACCGGGCCCGGAGAAAGAGCGGGATCTAAGTCGTCTCAGGGCTGAGCCCCATACGCCTACAAGGGAGAAGTTTCATTCAGAGGAGACATGCATCGCAGCAGAGAGGGATTGGGCAGCCATGGCAGCGATTGAGGCCATGACTGACTAGCTGGATATTTTTTATCTGACGGGCCCCCATATCCTGCCACATCAGCGGGTACCCCAGCGCAGTCAAATGGGTACTCCGATAAGTATTAGTCGCTGAAACGACGGAAGGTATGGGGAGTGAATGTGTCTTAAGGCAGAGCCTCATACCCCTAAGTAGTGGTTCCTGTAAGGAAAACGTGGCGTGCATCGCGGCGTAGCAGGGTTGAAAATAGAAGTCGTGGCTGTGATTGGGGCCGTGACACCTCCGGAAGAGAGCGAGAGTCAGAATTAGGGCACAGAAAAACCAGCACAAATAGGGTAGGGTGCTGGGAAAAGCTGTGCGACAGGCACGGCAGGGATAAAATTATATGCATAATTAAGTGGTAGGCAGGGAAAGAGATAGGTTTACCTGGAAGTCCTGTTGTCAGGACACTAGGAAATATGAGGTGGCTGGTGAAGTGAGGTGGGATTGGCTGGCGGCTTCGGCCAATTTTTGCCATTTGGGCCTGAGCGTCCCTGGTGGCGACAAGTCGAAAAATACCAATTTATCCGATTCCCGAGCTGTTAGGGATATTCCCGTGTCAGGCAAGCGTGGCACAACAATATTCAAAATAGCAATGTAGGCCCAGCCTACTTCTCGGCGACAGCAGCAGAAAACTGTACAGCTAAGCCTGTACACAGGCTCCATTTTCTCTCTTCTCTCAGGCAGCAGTAAACCTTTCATTGCCGGGGTGGAGAGGGGGCGTTATCCCCGAAAGCCACCCCCACCCTCCGCTCCAAAATAATCCGTCGGTATTGAATGAGTGGCTAGGCAGGCGAGACATAAAGGATCTACCATGTGGCGGACTAGGTCTACTGGCCCCGACGTTGAAGGTCCCCGATGACGTTGGTCCAAGTTCCGATGCAATCCATTTCTCGCTCCCCACACGCCCTGCAGTCCACAGCCAACAGAATCCAGTAGTTGGATTCGCTACACTTCACATGTTTCAGCACCTCGGCCGCCTTGACCATTGGACTGCTTCCCGCAGAGCGCGTCTTCAATCTTCATGCTGAGCTGTACAGTTCGCCGCCGCTGCCGTCGATGGCACTTGCGCACCGGCCAGTTGGTCCACGTGTCAGTTTTCGAATATTCCTGACAACTCCTCAGCGAAGAGCCCTGTATTCGCCACCAACAGGATGCGCCCAATTGCAAATGGTCGCTGCCGTGTGGCTACCGAGATAGCACCGCCCCCTACGGGCCACTGCACTTTCGTCGCAATGAAAATGGCGGCACCTCTCGGCGCGCAGCATCGCAGGAGCACGGTGTTCACACCACAACAGCCATGACACAAGACTGACTAGCTGAGCGCCCTGAGGAGGGCTGAAAGTACCATTATCAAAATGGCCGTCAGGTCGCTCAAGGCTATCTGCATCTACAGGTGTGCCACACTAACATGAAGGAAATACTCTCTTGTGGTATAAAATTACTGTTACACAAATAACTTCTCGAATTGAATTATGTGCACGTATTGCCGTTTAACACTACAATTTATACACAAAAATATTTCCATAATCATAAAACACATTTCTAAGCAATAGCAAACAAGTACAATTAATATTTACATGCGTATTTTGCGTGATCGCTGTTTAATACACTTTTACAGAGTCCGTGCGTTTGGATTGGTACTGCTGGTGAGGCACTCGGCCATATTTGTAAACAAACACTGGTTTAGGTTAACAAATGTTACGAAGACAGCTATACATGGAAAATAAACACTGGATTAATACTTGGACGTAAGTAAGTACTGTTTCACAGTTAAAGCTTCCTCTTTACACTCTTACATGCTAAAATACTATCCTTATATGAAAATAAACGGCAATCGGCAAACAGTAAAGGTGAGGGCGAATACTAATGCCCTTAGGCGTAAAAGGTAAAGTGTTTAAAAATCGAGGACGAGCGTTAACATAATTTATAAGTGGACATGATAGCGTTGCATCAAACTCACTAACATTATTTTGACTGAGAGAAGTTTTAGTATGAGAAGATATTTTAAGGTAGGTAATATGACTGTGTCTTACTGTTTGTTTAGTGATATAAACTTGGATGTATTTGTTACAACGGATTTTCCTAAGAATGATACATTTGCTGCATTTTTCGATATTTTTTAAAAACTACATGATAACAGTTTTCCACTTGAAAGATAGTATTCTCTGATGGTAAATCCATCAAATTTAGCAACAAATGGTAGGTACACGAATGACCTTTATAGTATGAAAAAATGTTATTATCATACAATCTGTATAAGTTACATTAATCAGTCGATGTACAATGATTTTATATGAAGTTAAAGAAAGACTACAAGAAAGCCATAATCGTCGCTAAATATAACCACAATGCATAATATGATTCCTCATTAGACAAATGTAAAACAGCATGGGCAATGATAAATAAAACCTTCTAATCTAAAATTAATATTACAAAAACCCCAAATGATTTTAAGAATATTTTATATTTTTATTTGAACGAGTTACGACCAATGTAGTAATTTGGACAACATATGGCTTACAAAGCGGCCAATTCCACATACTGTGTTAAAATTTCATGAAGTGTCATGTAACAATGTGAATGCAGCCATTTCTAAAATGAAAACTAATTTTAGCACTGATTATGTTGGAATTTCAAGTAATTTTCTCAAGCAAATTTCTAACTTGATTCTATAACCTTCAATAAATTGTATTAGTTATTGTTTAAGATATGGTATTTTTTCGCACAATCTTCAAGTATCATAAGTTGTCCCTGATTATAAGAATGGACCTCATGATATACCTGGCTGTTATAGATCCATTTTATTTGTACCCATTTTTGGTAAAGTGTTCGAAGTAACTGTAAATACACAACTCTATGATTATTTCTATAAAAACAATTTGTTTTTCAAAAGTCAGTAAGACTATACTAAAGGCAAAACTGCAATTGATATGGTAAGGTCTATGGTAAAAACTGTTTTGGATTGTTTAACTAGTTATACTACTGCATTAACAGTACTGTGCTATCTTAGTAAAACATTCGACTGTGTGTCCCACAAAATTTTAATAAAATAGTTACTGTACTATAATATTCAAAACAAAGAGTTAATATTTTTTAAAACATATTTAACTGATCGTTCTTAAGTGGTAGACATAAACAGCTGTCTTTCATCTATTAAGACAGTCTCCTGGGGTTCCCCAAGGATCCATATTGGGTCCTTTATTATTCTTGATCATGATTAATGATCTAGACAAAAATGTGTTTTGTAAATCAATAATATATGCTGATGATTCTACTTTTGTAATGTGCTGTGACATTATTGAGAATTTAAGTGATGGTGTAGATCATATTGTTAAATGAGCTAAAATCTTATTTGATGCAAATGGTTTTTTCAATAAATCAGTCTAAAACACAAACCATTGTATTTAATTTTGACAAGAGAATTGATATTGAGTAATCTTTCCTCACAAGCTTAAATAACCTTTTTCATTAATTTTTACAGGAAGTTAACATGGTATACCAATAAACAAAATCTCTGTCACAAATTTTCAGGGATTGTTTTCTTAATTAGATGTTTAAGAGACTATGTTCCTCAACCATATACGAAATATGTATATTATGCTTTTTTTTTTCAAAGTATCATAAGATATGGTATAATACTTTGGGGGAATTATGCCCATGTGCAATGTATTTTAAAACTACAAAAATAGACAGTAAGATTATTGACTAAGTCACCCAACTTGGCACACTGTCGACATTTGTTTGTTAAGTATGGCATTTTAACTGTTATCAATTTGTATATTCTGGATAATGTAAATCACGTTGTAAACAATTTCAAGCCTTATAACCTGAGAAATGATTATCACCAATATAATACCAGATATTGTTATGATTTGGACATACCATATGTACGACTGGCTACTACTCATAAAGACTTATCTATCAGTGCTATAAGAATTTATAACAAGTTACCTGATAAAGAGGAAGAACTGTGTGACGATTATATCGTCACATGTATTGTATTTAATACCTTTTTGACCGATTTTTCAATTTTTTTGTAATTTTCTTGTTTCAGCTGTATTTTCTTTATTTATTGCTATTTTGTTCAAAGTTATTTGATACTCGGCGCCGAGTACTTAAATCTTGTCATTGTGTCAGTTTGGTTCAGTTATTTACTCATTTACATTGTCTACATTTTTTTTTGTTAAATTTTCTGAATCGCCACATACCCCGTATAGTGCCAAACTGATGACGCGACTAATGCCTGGGAGTTGTTTACGCGCTTGGTTGTAGGCAAGGTGGTGGGGATGGGCTACCAAGCTGGTTAGTGTGGGAAGGGAATCTCATTCTCTGGCGAGCGGCGGACTGATATGCACGACGAGTGGTTGTGCGAGTGCTCGATGGTCGAGCTAGGCTCTTTG